>JASFDC010000282.1:0-10806 GCA_036937075.1 Mycocalia duriaeana | reverse complement strand
TGGATAAGATTCTAGGGGTTGATAAAACACCGGTGCGTTCCTTTCCTTCCGCGTCGTGGGCTATGAATTAACTCTATATTTCATAGAAGAAGGGCGGCCAAGCGGAGACGAAGCCTTTCACCAACTTCAGTGTCTTCCACGACAATCTAATCACGCGTCTCAAGGCTCTGAGCCAAATTCAGCTTGACTTTGACAAGCGCTGCAAAGATGTCGAGGCTAGGTTTACGGAAAAGCTAACTAGCATGCGCAAGCAGCTGGACAATCGGTGGAAACAGCTGGACAAGTTCGAAGCTAGTGTGAAAGCGTACGCTGATACCAAGGCTACTTGGAGGCGGAAGTTGAGTGAGAAGGAAGGCGAGCTGGAAGCTATCAAGGTCCGTAATGTTCCATCGATTTATTCCATTCATTCATTAACCTTTCACTTTGTATCAGACGACCAATGCCGAGATGGCCGCTCAGCTGGCGAGCTCAAAGCGCTCGGGCGGATCTGATGTTACAGAACTTCGCTCAGCCACCGCCCGTGCAGTCAACGCCGAACGAAGGCTGAACAATGCCCAAAACCAGCTCCTGGCTGCAGAAGAGAAGCTTACAGCTCTATCTCAGAAAACTTCAAGCGCCGATGCCAAATGGGAGGCGAGAGTCAAGGAGTATGAGGCAAGGATGAAGGCGTCGGAGGAGAAGTATAAGCGGGAGAGGCAGGGTGGAAAGGAGAGGGCTGCTGAGCTTGAGAATAGTGTCAAGTGAGCATTCTTCATTTGGTCATTCGGGAAAGTGTAATTGACCGTCTTTATGTAGAACTTTGCAGCGCCAACTTGAACTAGCACAAAAGAGGAGCCAGCAGCTGGCAGATGTCATTGATACGAATAAGCGGGGTGGATCTAGTTCACCCCGATGACCACACTTTAGTATTCTCTTTGCTTTGTTCTGTTTGCTTTTATTCTTTTGCTTTTATTTTTCACGCCTATTTTCCTTCAAGTCGCTGTATTTTATGCATGTAGAGTTGTATTATCACGTAATCTCTAATAACTAGTTTTCAGTTGTGGCTATTGCGGCTAGTACATATGTATTTTATGCAATTGCTTTGAACAGTTATATTCGAGGCTTCTGTACTTATCGTTTGACTTCTGATCTTATCGCTACTCGGAGCTAAACTTTATCCCCCTATCTCCGTCACACCTTCCGGGACGAATGTCAGCGGTCGGACATATCAGTGACTCAGACTCGCTCCCATTCATAGAAATACCCTGGCAACATTTGGATTCCCCTTGATTCCTTTCATCGCCTTTAGAATCAAATCGATAGCTGGTTCTTCCCGGTGTTCAGTTATTCATTTTACGAAATTTACGAATAACCATTCCGTACATGGAATCTGAAGAAACACCTCTGCTCTCAGGTAATGTTGGAGCTAAGCATGAGGCGGTATACATGCGATTCTCCCCAGCAAAGAAGAGAGTTCTGGTGGCAATGGTCTCTTTGAGTGGACTTTTGCCTTGTGAGTAATAATATTCTGAATCGAATACATATTTAACCGATAGACCTTACTGGCATGAAGTATTCACTGCAGGAACCTTCGTACCATCAATACCCCAGATCGCGGAGGACTTGAACTCAACTGGTGCTGTTATAAGGTTAGTAATTCTCTATTCTTCTGTTGACATGGACTCTTAAAGAAACACCATTTCCAGTCTTGCCGTTAGCCTGTCCGTGTTAGCAGCATCACTCGGCGGTCTGATCGCGTCTCAATATTCTACTTTCTGTGAGCAACATCGCCTAAAGAAACTGAATATGCATATTCATCGTTCCAATTAGACGGCCGAAGACCAATATATCTCGTTTCACTCCCCCTGCTCGTGGTTGGATCGATAGGGGTAGCATCTGCGAGAGCAATTCCGCAGCTTATGACATCGCGATTTATTCAAGCTATCGGTGCTTCCCCTGGGATGTCTATAGGAGCTGGTGTTATTGGCGATATCTATAGGCTCGAGGAAAGAGGCACGGCGATGGGCGTTTATTTTGCAGTAATTCCATTTCTGGTCATTAAAAAAAAAAATTACCAACAAGTTCTTTTCAGTTTGTCCTTCTTGGACCTGCAGTAGCTCCTGTAGCTGGAGGTAATACCTCCCGAGATTTAGAAACCCAAATACGCAGCTAACATATTGATAGGCGCTGCTGCTCGGTACGCTTCCTGGCGCGCTATGCAATTAGCTATTGGTTGCGCAGGCTTTTCCGCGCTGGTCATGATGTATTTTTTCTTTCCAGAAACCATGCACCCCGGTGCACGTATAATCGAGAAACTTCGAGCTGACGGAAAATATGTTCCAACTTGGAGACCAGTTCTCTTAAATCCCCTTCGACCGCTATGGCTTCTTAGAAGCCCTAATTTAATGGCGATGGTAAGTTCTTCGACTATACCAAATATTTAGTTGATTGAAATACTAACTCTAATAAGACCATGTCCGGCTTTGGCGTCTTGTTAACGGATTATGGTGCCTGAATTGAATCTTTGAATTATGTATTCGCCATACTAATCTTTTTTCCAGTTCTTTTAATTCCGTTAGCATATACGATTGTGAGTGTTTGCAAGAATTTTCAGTTATGTATTTGGTTACTTATAAATTATTTATGATTAAGGGTGAACGTTATAACATAACTAATCCAGCTCTGATTGGGGCATGCTTTATACCATGCGGGGTGGGAAATATGAGTAAGTTTGTGGTATACAGATTATCTCTCAATAATCTAACTTGTAATTTTCGGTAGTTGGTGCCCCGTTATCAGGATATATATCTGATAAAATAGTTGCCAGGTGGCGAGCAAAGCGAGGAGGTGTATGGTATCCCGAAGACCGCCTTAGGGCGACTCTTTTCGGCGCCGTATTCCTCGTTCCTGTATCGGTCCTAGGCTGTGGTTTAGCGACACGATTTGTCGATGGCCGACTTGGCTTGACTCTTAACCTCATCTTCCTTTTCATGAACGGTATTGGTGTAAGTTAGCCATTAAAGGGTCATGGCTGTTGAGTTGACGTCAATTGTATTCAGGTTGATATTGTGTTAAGCCCATCAGCCGCGTATATCGTAGATGTCGTGCATGCTCGCAGCGCCGAGAGCATGGCAGCAAACAAGTATGTAGTTCCTGGAATATTAGTCAAAGTCATGGTGCTGATAGTGTCATTTTCATAGCGGCTTCCGAAATATCCTTACTTCCGTGGCGATTGCTGGCATTCTTCCAGCGATCAATAAATATGGCGTTTTGGTCACGAACACAGTTTCCGCTCTATTAGCGTGGGCCAGCTTCCTGTAAGTTGACTTCTCCGTTACAACTATGTGCGGTGTTTAATAGCAAACCTTGATGCAGATTAATTTGGCTCACTATTCGCTACGGGGATCGCATGAGAGCCTGGGTAGATGTCGGATATTCAACTGCTGAAAATAACTAAAGGGGTATTATTCTCAGTATGTATGTATGCTCTGCCATACCTCGTATGCGCGAATGTGATGAAGATGTTTGTCAGAGGTACCGCAGTGCGTGCGAGTACAACTTGGATCCTATGAAATCGGGTTTCCGCTATAAATGAAGTCAATATTTAACTACGCAAGAGAGAATACGATATTCATGACATTATCCACTGGAAATTGAAGTTATTGACATCAGGTGCGTGATTCAGATGAACGACAGCCTGTACTGTCAAGTGTATCGCGGATGATAGCATCGCGCTTGAATGAGAAGGACCCTAATTGAAGTACCGATTGTAGTGGATGATTGAGGATGCTATTACGGTGCCTTTCATATCTGCTGCGGATAACAAAGAACGTTGACTAATCAACGACAGGCGGCTTGAAAACTCCTGACATTGAGGATGATCTGCTATGTCGTCCCCCTATTCCTCAACTTAAGCCCTGAGTTGGAGGCGCATCCCACTTACTGTAGCTCTAATGTCGTCCGAAGAAACGCCCCTCCTCGCCAATGAATCACAATCTAAACACCAGGCTCTCTATCAACGATTCCCCCCTCGACAAAAAAGGTTTCTTGTCGCTATGTGTTCATTCTGCGGGCTACTGCCACGTAAGTTTATTTTTAATACAATTGTCCTCTCCCTACTAATGCTTTTTCACAGTCTTCGTTTCAGGAACATTTGTGCCATCTATACCACAAATAGCCAAGGAACTGGATTCTACAGGTCCTGTAATCAGGTAGACGATTATTCAGTTTCTTCTAGCTCGAACGATACTGATTTTATCTGTATGTAGTTTGGCTGTCAGTTTATCTATATTCTCAAATTCATTCGGTGCCCTCTTTGGAGCAACATATTCCACATTTTGTAAGATCCATCATTTTTATTATAAAATATACCGAACATACTTTCTTGCAGATGGTAGAAGAGCCGCATACCTTCTAAGTCTCCCTATCCTTTTTGGAGGGTCAATAGGGGTGGCACGATCAAATACCGTCCCTCAGCTGATGGTATGGCGATTTATTCAATCTGTCGGATCTTCTCCTGGAATGGCTGTCGGTCCTGGCGTCATTGGGGATATCTATAAATTAGAGGAACGTGGACGAGCCATGGGGGTATTTTTATCCGTAAGTAACTCATTTCGATCTCTTCATTGCCAATAATAAGATGTGTTTTACATAGGTGAGTTTGATAGGATGTGCTCTTGCACCTTTACTAGGTGGTTTGGCTGCACAATATTCCTCCTGGCGCCTCGCGCAGCTTGGACTAGGCATAGCTGGATTTCTTGCTTTTACATTCATTTTTATGTTCTTTCCTGAGACTTGTCATCCCGGAACAAGAGGGTGCGAAAAACTTGAGATTAAAGAGGGACGCAAGAGGTCAATCTGGCAGCCCGCTCCTATTAATCCATTTCGGCCTCTTGGACTGCTCCGTAGCCCGAACTTGGTCATAATCGTACGTGTTCCGAAAAGTTAATATTTCGCTTTCATTGAGATTTCAGTTTAGACGTTTGCCGGGGCGGCACTTTTGTTAACAGACTACGGTAATCAATTTCTCTTTTACACTGGATTGATTATTAACGTATACCTTATTTTATCTAGTGTTGTTAGTCCCATTGGCATATACAATCGTGAGCGCATTTAAATAACTAAATGCTGCTAGTGGATGGCTGATAGCGCCACTTCCCATTCAGGGAGCGCGATATAATATAACAAACGACGCGCTTATCGGGGCATGTTTTGCGCCAGTTGGTCTTGGAAATATGGGTCAGTGTTCTAAATTGTTTCAGGTAATTTTGTCTGAAGTCCACTTACTTAAACAGTCGGAGCGCCTATCGCTGGATACATCTCTGATAGGATTGTCGTACGATGGCGGGCTAAACGCGGCGGGGAATGGTACCCTGAGGACCGATTGCGCGCGACTTTACCAGGCGCACTGGTATTCGTCCCCTTGTCTGTCTTATTTTCGGGACTGTTAAGCCAATATGTTGGTGGGACCATCGGTCTGGTGTTGAATTTGCTTTGCCTTTTCATGAATGGCATCGGAGTGCGTGATATGAGAATGGTTTATTTTCTATTCAATGCGTTTATCTAGGGGTGATTTAGGTTGACCTCGTTCTGGCGCCGATAGCTGCATATAACGTCGATGTTATGCATTCTCGAAGCGCAGAAGCGATGGCAGCGAACAGGTCTGTCGTTCCTGTCGTTTTCACGTTAATAATGATATTCACACCTCACACTCTTTAGTGCTTTGCGCTCTGTTCTAGTGTCAGCAGCCATTGCCGGGATTCTTCCCATGATTAATGCATATGGTGTGGCGATAACCAATGCCATTTCGGCTTTGATTGCTTGGGTTGGATTTGTGTACGTCCTTTGAGCCTTTTTATCGCGCCGCGAGTCTAGCTAACAGTGTGAGTAGGCTTCTTTGGTGTACGATCCGCTACGGGGAACGAATGAGAGCTCTAGTAGATGTCGGGTACTCGACGGCCGAAAACAATTAGTAGAATGCTGAGGCTCGACACTTGGGGCTGCTAGATTACCAAAATGTCTGCTTTCAGTTCTGGCAATTTGGAGTATTCTACCACTATGACAACTGCCAACAATAAAACTTAAATTCCAAGACCTTTAGTTTGTGCTATACCTTGCTATGCCTTGAACATAGACACCGACATGAAGTTTAATGCGATTCGGAGTAAAACAGTTTCTTTTTTACATGTGATAGCGCTTACCTAAGCTTACCCCACCAGATGAACGAAATACAAAAGGAGGTCTGGTGTGCTCTAAAAGCTAACAGTTAGTGTTAGCAGCAGTGACAGTTTCAAACAGACAATCCCCTCGCCTTTTACTAGGGGATTCCGTGAAACTGTTACATTGAAATGCTGCACTACTATCTTTGGAACTCAACTCCTCGCGAGTTTAGGACATGCTGTTCATTGAATACAATTTTAGATTTCTATTTTTATTCGTGTAGAGTTTTAATTCAACTATTAGATGCTACGTCATTTTTTAGCCGCTCCAAATGGCAAATGAAATTAAACATATGTTTGTCTTATCGAGACATCGACGATACCTGCATACTGACTACGACTTCTTGCTTGCCGCATAGCTCCGAAATTGACTACCTTGCCAAGCACTGCTTTTCTTGGCAAGTGCCATTGATCTATGACTGTCAGAGAGCTTATCCTAACGACTTCCATACAGAAATCATAAATGCCTGGAGGTCGTAGGAATCCACTCAGTGTCTCCAACATAGTGGAAAAGGTTGGCGATGCCATAGATAATGTCAAGTCTCGCGAGAAGCATATGAAAGATTCTGCAAAGTCGCAGTTCAAGCCAGATGTGGGATATGTTGATTTGGAAATACAGGTGAGGAAGATTCAACGGAATTCTTGTGTTGCAGACAGGCTGATTAAGGAATGCGCACCATAAATCTAGTTTATCGGTGCATCGGGACTGCCCACCATGGATATCGTGGGTTCCGCCGATCCTTACTTCGTTGCCAAGCTCGATGATCACATCTCCTTCGTGTTTGTATTTCGCCCGCGTTGCTACTCGGTGATAGGGAGAAAGTTGACGTATTCATTTGCAGCTCATCAGTTGAGTCTAACACACTAAAACCCGTATGGAACGAAATATGGCGCGTCAAGAACGTTCCTACCGATGCGGACCTGAAGGTCGAGGTGTTGGATAAGGATGAGGGAGCACCTCATGACGATTACGTTGGCAAATTCAAGACATCAGTCGCTGCAGGAGCCAAAGAAGCTGAAATCGAAGGACCATTGTTGCACAAAGATAGGGGAACATTTTGGCTGAAAGTAGGTGCAAAAATATGCTTCTCCAACGGGAGAAGCGTCTAACTAGTCATGTGTAGATCCAAAGCACACGCAGTAAAGACCAGGCTGAAGCATCCCAATTTCCCTATCTTTTCGATGGCCCAGTGCGGTACTCTCGCCACAACTCTCCAACCGTAGGAAAACTCACTAATCTCGACGACGCTCGACTTTACTCAACATGGAAAATGTTCCTCAAAGGCGTTCCCTTATTCTTCCAAGACACCTACCAACATTGGAATGCAGACTACAAAGCAGCCCAAAGCATTTTCGGTAAAGGACCTACCTCCATCGCCGCACGTTCTGGAATCCAGGCGGGGCACCGGATGTTATACGCCCGTACAGCGCAGAATGGATTCGGTATCATCCAAAGCAAGGAGGACATCATGAAGCTCTTGCATGGTGGCAAATCCCGTCCCAATGCTTCTTCAACTTCACCATTCGCGCATCGAGTGAAGCCTGCTGTGTATACCTACATTCTCTCCGCAGAAGACAACTCCTTCCGGTTCTCCGAAACCGGCGCTGCCTTCTTTGTCGATTTCGCATCCAAACACGCCTTGCACGCGAACTGTGCCGAGACAGTCCGGTACAGCGGCGAATTCCACCCGCGCCCTAAAGGAGGCTGGGCATCGTTTAGCGACAGTACTCAAGACGAGGAAGTCGAATGGGAGCTGGTAATTGACAACAATTCCGGCACGTACGCTCCAGATCCAAAGTTGCTTCCAGCATTGAAGAAGGTGTTGGAGTATAATTTCCCTTGGTTAGGGATATTCGCTCTGGACCACGAGGATGAGGACCTGAAGAAGAGCCGAGAGGCAACTAGGGATTACGCGTTGAAGTATCGTGGTGTTGGACAAGATGAGCTGCAGCCGCATGCGCAGGAGGGCGAGGTGACGCTTTCACATGAGGCGTCTATGACTGCACAAGAGTCAGAGAAGAAAATGGAGACGCTCGTGAAGAAGGTTATACCCCATCAGGGCGCCGATCCCTGAGGAACTATTTAATTTTCTTTAATCGTGAAGAACCTAAGGAAGCAAAAGCCTGTTCAACTCTCTATAAGCGATTGTACAGTTCGACATGTATGTGTATGCAGAATTCAATTTATGAACTTATCTTTATGAAACTCTTCATGAATGTTTCCCTAAAAATATAATTATGCAAACAGGAGAGAGAAAAACGCTAATACACATTGGTACATGAGTAGCAGGGTATTGAAAAGCAGAAGAATGAGATGCAAATGAATACCTATAGTGGAATACAGTGTATGCACAATATCTGGTAAAACAGCGCGACCCAAAAAGAGGTATGTGTTTGTCAGTGTTACATGTACTCGAGAACAAGAAAAAATTGATGACTAAAAAGGAAAGGAAAATATAAAAGATATGATACAAATCCAGCTTATCTTCCGCGACTCCTTCTCCTTTGTAATATAAAGAAAAGAGAAAGGAAAATCCAACATAAAGCTTAAATCCATAACCGCCCCGCATAGCATATAGGCAAACAAGATGATGAGATCATAGAGTCAAACCAGCCGCAGCAACGAGAAACGCCTCTAAAGAGGCGAAAGAAGTCCCTCCCCATCTTCATCAACAGCCATCATCTCCTCCCCAAGACTAAATGGTGGAGGATGATCAAGCCAACTCGTACTGCTCTTCCTCTTCCTCTTCCCACCGTCTTCATCCTCCTTCCCCTCACTTAGCGTGGCACCTCTCCAAAGCGGTGACTTCGGCAACCCCTGCTCCCGAAGTACCCACACCGGCGTCTTCCTCTGCTTACTTGGCGGTGCTTCCCTTCTCGAAAACAACATATTAGCAACCAGCTGGTCTATACTCGTCATCTTTGGTTTCTTTGCGGGTTTCGGTTTTTTAGGCGGGGAACTTTGTATCCCGTGTAATGTCTCCGCTGGTGGAATGGGTGAAGTCGGGGTAGTGGGGATGGAGGAACGTTGGTCCATCTTGAGACGGAGGAGGGCTGTGACTTCTTTTCCTTTCGCTTTTGCCTGCTTTACTGCTCTTCGAGCTTCAGCGGCATCGTGGAGGGGAAGACCATCAGCCGCAGCTTCTTCAAGCAAATTGGCTTCCCGCGCGCGCGCGGCACGCTCTCTCGCCTGTGCGCGTTTTCTAAGTTCGCAGAGGGCGTTGAATTCGGGATCTTCTGCGACAGCTGAAGAATCAGAGAGGAGAGAAGGGTCGATGGCGAAGTTGTCCTCTGGGGACGGAGAGCGGCCGTTGATGTCTGAAGGGCCGTCTAGGAGGAGTAGACTGCGTTTGACACTTTCTGATGGATCATCGACGACGAATGGCGGTGCGAAAGTAGCGAAGGACCCATCCTCCAAATTCATATTACCGTAGTACCCGTCAGACGGCAGAGAAAGCACTGTATTCCTACTAGGCGACGAAGGGGGTGAAAGTAAAGATAGATCAAGGGATTGCATCTCTTCATCTTCTTCCCAGAACGGCTCATCCGGCAAGGAGGAGCTGAACCGTAGAGAGGCGGGTGAATCGGGGGATGTTCGAGGGATGTAGGATGATGATGATTCGAGGCCGATATCGAGGTCTAATTCGGATAGACGGCGATGCGGGGAGTCGGGGATGGATGTATCGCTGTGGTGGTAGGGGTAAGAGTCGGGTATATAATCGTGGTTTACTATCTCCAGGGTATCCGGCAGGCTTGACTTTGGCGAGAGAGGGGGACAATATGACGGTAACAGTGGGAGGTCTTCCCATATATCCATTGGAGAGGACGACGAACTCGAGTTCGATGACTCATAGGTGGATGCCTCATGCCCATTAATCCACAGACTCGGACTCATGCTTGACTCAGATTCCAATTCGTCCTCTCCTTCAGAGGATGGTGGCGTATCTGGTAAGGGCAGGGGAGGTATATCCAAGAGCGATAACGTGGGTCTTGACGACGATGCGATGTTGGGGTGGTCAAATCCATGCTGTTGGTTTGGTGATGGTGGTGTTGGTGGATTATACTCTAAAATCGCTGGTGCAGATTTCGATAGCAGGCAAAAGACATCATTCCGTGGCAAAGGCGGGGAGTGTATCACCGATATAGAAGTGGGCCCCCATTCCGGCGATATAGGCGACAGCAGTGGATTCGTGCACTGGGATGGAGGTTGGGTAGCATCGTTAACGGGAGAGGAAACGTGCCGGTCCTCGAGAGAGTGCATCGATAGTGAGAGGCCCATCATGTCGTCGTCGTCCAGCGACAACAAACCGTGATCATGGGCAGGCGGCAAATCGAGAGTGGAAATGGGGAAGGTAGGGGGAGGTGAAAGCGGTAAAGGGGCACTATGCATATGTTTTGCATTTAGAGCCTCGTGGTGAAGGACGGGTGGCGAGTCAAGTATACCCCCGAAATGATGCCTGCTGTCGCTGCCCCACGAAGATGAGCAGCAGTCCAGCTCGCTCTTGATGTTGCCTAAGTTGATGTTGCCTAGGGTCGGGAGAGGTACGCTTGGTTTGAGTTGGGAACTCGGTGGCGAGGGGTATGTCATCGATGGGCCCGGATTAGAGCA
>JASFDC010000280.1:0-10870 GCA_036937075.1 Mycocalia duriaeana | reverse complement strand
CAAGTTGGCTTCTCCGCCTGCTTTAGAGAGGTTCTGGTCATTCAGTGCACCTGGTTTTAATCGTCAATATAAAAATTGCGAGAAAATAGCAAAGAAACACACCTTTAACAGAAACGAACGTAAAGCCGCTCCCAACAGCCTCTGGCACCTGCTGCTTATAAAAGCTCTGCAAATCTTGCTTATTAGCATTCTGCTCCAAATAGCCGGTCACAGCAAAGGCATTCGGGCCCTTTGAGCTCGCTTTATATCCAACAGCATTATAGAGCTGCTTCAAGCATGAAACGGTGACTACTTTCGCGCAGCTCGCATCGATGAGGATGCCGTTGATGGGGTTTGTTTTCTTGTCTGAGGAGGTGGGAGGTGGAAGGGATAGGGGCCCTTTGGAGAAGGAGGTGGATTTGGAGGGGGAGAGAAGGGAGAACATGGTTGTGGGTTGGATTACGTCGATGTGTGGGTGGAGGTGGGCGGGAAGGGAGTAGGAGAGGGTTCGGAGGAGGGTGCTGTTGGTTGGGGTGTGTTGCCATAGGTTGTAGGTCTGTTTGAGTATTATGAGCTTTAGTAGAGGAGAGAGAGGGAAAAAACGAACCGTGTCAAGCATCTTCTCGACAACCGCAACAGGTAACTTTACATTTACCCAATCCCCTGCAGGAGACCGCTCAACATCCTTCTCCTCAATCCCATACCCACTCAGCCACTCCGAAACAGCATCCACACTGTCCTGTTTGGGAGCTACCAGCCCCTCCACCTCCTCCTTGGTCAAATGCTGACCGTACCTCTCATGCATGGGGTCCCCGATTTCGTATAAATGCTGCTTGAGGAGATGGAAGTTGGCTTGGGGGAGCCCGATGCGTAGGTGGATGAAGGAGGAGGGGGAAGGTGGGATGGGGAGGATGGTCCAGGAGGGTGGGTGAGGGATGGATTCTTTTAGTTTGTGGGTGTGGGGGATGGCGGAGGTGGAGGAGAGGAGGAAGAAGAGGGAGAGGGGGAAGAGGATCATGGTGGCGGACTAGACTGGGGAGTCTGAAGGTGGAATGTTTCATCCATGATGGTTTTATATGGCAGAATGCGTCGAGACTGATGGCATATTAATTCTCCATCCTTGAATACGGCAGTGGTGCCTCCGTCGACTATTAGATACTTCCATTCCCATGTCGACGCAGGCAAAGAACAAGGATCGCGTCGTCCAAAAATAGCAGAGCTTGAGATCCACGTGGAATGATGCTGGGCACGAGGGCGTGTTTTTGTTCCCGTTTTGTACATATTTCGGTTCAATTGTCATTGGCGCGGAGCTGGGAGGTCTGCTAATTGTTCCAAGCATAGCATCATTCGCTGTTGATCAGGGCGTATGTTGGATTCTCCGTGTCCAATTGTCATCGTGAATGAGTAGAGCCATCGTGTTGAATGTGAAAAAAAAAATATGAATATCGATTCGAGAGTCGAGACTGTCACTGGACTCCGGACCGCTCAACATCATGACATAATCCAACTTCATTGTCCACCTGGTCCACACTCTCTCCTCCTCCACCATGTCGAAGCGGAAAGTGTCCTACTACTACGATAGTAAGCTCCTCCCTCCACCTCCCATCTTCTCCCACTGACGCACGCAAAGCCGACCTGGGTGCATTCACCTATGGCCTCGGCCACCCCATGAAGCCTCACAGAATGAGGGTTACCCATGATCTTGTCACGGCGTACGAGATGTTGCCCAAGATGCACGTCTTAGTACGTGCTTTCCTCTTTTTCAGCATGTAGGTTATTCATAAAAGCCATAGAGACCTAAACGCGCGTCGCCAGAAGCGATGACGAGCTTCCATACGGATGAGTATATTCATTTCCTGAACCGCGTGACGCCTGAGACGGTGGAAGATTTGACGTACCATGGTACTCGATGTGCGTTCTATTCATCTTCACTGGTCATTTCGTCGGCTCATTACTTGAAGTCTTGGTGGGAGACGACAATCCCGCGTTCGAAGGTGTCTTTGACTTTTGCTCCATATCAGCAGGCGGCTCCATCGACGCAGCAAACCGCATAACAACTGGCGCAGCCGATATCGCCATAAACTGGTCCGGCGGCCTGCACCACGCCAAAAAGCGCGAAGCCTCTGGGTTCTGCTACATCAACGACATCGTCCTCGGCATCCTCGAGCTCCTGCGCACCTACCCGCGCGTCCTGTACGTTGATATCGACTGCCACCACGGCGATGGCGTCGAAGAGGCTTTTTATACGACGGATAGGGTTATGACGTGTAGTTTTCATAAATTCGGGGAGTATTTTCCTGGGACGGGGACGCAGGAGGATCGAGGGAGGGGGAAGGGACGTGGGTATGCTGTTAATGTTCCTTTGAAGGATGGGATTGGGGATGAGAGTTTTAAAAGTATTTTTGAACCAGTGGGTGTTGTGTTTTCTCTATTGGTACTAGCTAAACTTGAAATACAGGTCATAGACAAAATCCTAAACGTCTTCCAACCCTCTGCCGTCGTCCTCCAATGCGGCGCCGACTCGCTGGCAGGCGACAAACTCGGCTGCTTCAACGTAACAATGCACGGGCATTCCTCCTGTGTCCAATTCCTCCGCAAATACAACCTCCCCCTCATCCTCCTCGGCGGCGGTGGCTACACCGTCAAAAACGTGGCACGCACATGGACCTACGAAACCGCCTGCGCGCTCGGAATCGAGAACGACATCGACCCAAATCTACCATGGAACCAGTATTTCGAGTGGTTCGGGCCTAGATATCGGTTGGAGGTGGTGGCTAATAATATGGAGGATTTGAATATCAAGGATGGGAGTTTGGAGAAGGTTAGGATAACGGCGCTTGAGCAGATTGGGAGTTTGCAGGGGGCGCCTGGTGTGCAGATGCAGGATGTGCCACGGGAGAGTTTGGGAGCCCATCTTGGGTTTAGGAAGGGTGAGGAGGAGGGGAGGGATGAGTTGGATGAGAGGTTGGCTCGTACGTGTCTCGGTGAAGTCTGTTTTGATTCCTTAAACTGATCGCCTGCAGAGCACGCTCGATATGTGTACAATCTCCAAGAAACATCCGACACCCCAACCGAATCCGACGACTCCTGGGACTCTGACGAATCCACCACCTACAGACGCTCCCAACACCACCGACGCGTGCAAAAACGCTTATCGCACCCTACAAAGAAACGAATGAGCATCCAATCCAACTCCTACTACGAAGTACCCTCACACGAAACCGGGTACGAGCATTACAACTCTGGCGGTCACGGTGTGGACGCGAAAGCTGGGGGGAGGCGGCGGTTTTTCCAGAGTGCTGCTAGGTGGGATGAGGGGTTTGAGAGGGCTATGATGGTTAATGGGGGGGAGAGGATTAAGGAGCTGGCGGCGTTGATGGAGCGTGGGGGGAGGGAGGTTCCAGAGGATGTGTTGATGCAGGAGGAGGAGTGGGAGGATGCGCCGATGATTTTGGAGACGTAGTTTGCCGTTGAATTTGTTTTATTTTATGTGTATCTTATTGTAGCATCCATGTACATAAATATTGTTTCATTGGGGTCTTATTGACGCGTTGTGTCAGGCACGCATGGATCGGTCTCCGTGTCCGAGATAAGATACTCGAGTGCTTATAGCGCTTATCATTCGTTATTTTAGCTTGACCCCTGTCACAAGACAATTTTCCTATCTTCTCGCTGTTATCACGACTCCATCCATTATAAAAATGTCGAGAAGAAGAAAGACACTCCATCCTCCCAATGGCTGAATTCCACAACCAGCAGCCGGCTCCTACCACCCCTCCTTCGCTCACTTTCAACCAACGCATATCCCGCATCAAACATAAAGTCACCACTCGAGATGGCTGGCTGGGTGACTACGACTATGCATGGTATTCCTCTCCCCGCCTCACTCCCATAACCTCCTCCTCTAACCCCATCCCACAGGCTATGTACCCCCTCCCTCCCATTCATGAAAAAATCCAACCGCCTCCCCCCCTTCTACGCCCTGGAAGCCGACCTCCCCCTCATCCTCGCCATCTCCGCAGGCCTCCAACACGCCCTCGCAATGCTAGCAGGCCTCATCACCCCTCCCATCATCTTTGCCTCCGCCTTGAACCTCGACCCCGCCCTGTCGGCGTATATGATCTCCGCGTCGCTGATTGGGTGTGGGATTATGAGCTTGGTGCAGATGTCGAGGTTTAGGATTTTTAGGAATTATTATATTGGCACGGGGCTTATTACCGTCGTTGGGACGAGTTTTGCAACGCTCAGTACCGCCAATGCGATTTTCAACGTAATGTACACCGATGGGACCTGCCCATCCACTACGCTCGCTGACGGCACCCTCTCCCGCCTTCCCTGCCCAGACGCCTACGGCAAAGTCCTCGGCACCGCCCTCATCTGTTCCTTCCTAGAAATGGCCATGGCCTTCATGTCCCCTCGCCTCCTTAAACGTGTCTTCCCCCCCATCGTAACAGGAACCGTCATCCTCATGATTGGAGTCTCCCTCATCGGTTCTTCCGGTATCCCCAACTGGGGTGGGGGTTCAAATGACTGTCAATCCCGGCCGACATCTGGTATCTTCGAATTATGCCCTACCATATTCGCTCCAAGAGCTCTTCCATGGGGATCGGCTGAATTCATCGGATTGGGTTTCTTATCGTTCAGCGCTATCATCCTCACTGAGATATTCGGGAGTCCTTTCTTGAAGAATATCAGTATCATTGTGGGTTTGGTCGTGGGGTGTATAGTGGCTGGCGCTGCTGGGTATATCAGTGATTCTACAATCAAGACTGCACCTGCCATTACCTTTTTATGGGTGCATCGGTTTAAACTTGGTGTTTATCCTCCAGCTATTTTACCCATGCTAGCCGTCTACGGTACGCCCTTTCCATTCTTCTCCTCGGATTTTATCTCATATCCTTCGCAGTATCCCTAGCAATGGAAGCCATAGGCGACATCACCGCCTCCTCCGAAGTCTCCCGCCAACCCGTCACAGGCGACCTCTTCGACTCCCGCATCCAAGGCGGCATCCTAGGCGACGCCCTAGGAGGCTTCTTCTCCGCCCTCTTCACCGTCACCCCCCTCTCCACATTCGCCCAAAACAATGGCGTCATCGCCATCACCCGCTGCGCAAACCGCACAGCAGGAAGATGGTGTTGCTTCTTCCTAATCGTCTTTGGCGTCCTTGGAAAAATCTCTGGTGTTTTCCTGGCGATTCCGAATCCAGTTTTAGGGGGCGTTACGACGTTTTTATTTGCTAGTGTGGCTGTTAGTGGGGTGAGGGTGTTGGCGATGCTTAGATTTACGAGGAGGGAGAGGTTTGTGCTTGGTGCTGCTCTTGCTTTTGGGTTTGGGAATCTTTTGAAGAGCGATATATTTGAGCATCTTTTTGAGAGGGTTCATAACCCGAACAAGGGGTTGCAGGGGTTGTTTGATTCTATTACTATTATTCTCAGCACGCCTTGTGAGTTTCTTCTTCTTTTCTTTGCCTTCGCTAATCTCTTTTACTAGTTCTGGCATCGGGCATCGTAGCTGCCGTTCTCAACCTCATTCTTCCACAAGAACAAGAGAAAGAGAGCGCTTCCGAAATGGAGTCCGTGGAGGATGTGGATGTGGAGTCGCAGACTGAAGATAAGAAAGCCAGGGAATGATCTTTCGTGTTTTATTTTTGTATATTATTGATAGAATTTACCCTAATTGACGAGGCTCCTTCCTTCACTCTTGATATGACAAGGAAAGCATTATTATATATTAATAAAATGGAGGTGTGGTATAGGTTCCCAATATATAGGCCAATCCAATATAACTTATAATGTTTACGAAACGCGCAAGCACTCACGCTGCACTCCTCCGATTACTCAATTCCTCCGTCACACTCGCAGCACCGCTCTTCCCACCACCAGCCTTATACCCCGCCCAAACCTCCTCAGTAGCCACCGCAATCCTCTCCTTCAAACTCCCAAAACTATCCAATGCCGGTCGGACGTCCAGGGAGAAAACAGGTGAACCATCAGGTTCGGGAGGGGCTGAGTAGTAGTCGATTACGTAGCGCACTTCTTCGCCTGTTTTTGGGCGGCGGATGATCCAGTCGTGCCGGTCGAAGGGGGGTTCGGTGCTAGGTGGAAGGTGTTAGAAGGGAAGGAGGGGAAAGGGAGGGGGGACGTACTTGAACCGAGAAGGGAGAAGCCATCCTGCTAGCATGTATAATCGTGCTTTGGGTGACATTTCGCCTGGACGGCCTTTAAATCTTGCAAGCTGAATATCATCATCACTGCAACCGAAAATAAATAAAACTCTCCATGAACCCAAAAAAATCAAAACACCCACTTATAACACCTCTTCTCCCATTTCTTAACCTCCTCCCAAGCCTCCTCATTCAAGAAATTATGAATCTCAACCATAGTCTCCACATGTTCCTCAGGCGTCTCCCACCCCTTCCTGACCAGGGCGTTGTAGAATTGCTGAGGGGAGGGGTAATCCCATTTGACACTTGCGTCGCGCGGGATGGAGGATTCGGTGCGCTCTGTGGGAAGATGGGAGGTCTGTTGGGGGGCAGGGTTTTGGGAGAGGGAGGGCATTTGGTTTAGGGGGTTGAGCGAGGAGGAGGGGGTGGAGGAGTGGTCTATTGGGCATTGGGCGGGTGGAGGGGGGTCATCGTGCGGGACGGGACAGCCTGAGGGTTTTGTGTGGGGGACAGGGCATCCTCCGGTGGACGATGAGTTTATGGGAGGAGGTGGGGGGAGAGAGGAAGCCGTCTGGCCCATGGCAAGTTAGGAGGATGAGGAGGAGGAGGAGGAGGAGGAAGAGAGGGAGGAAAGTATTGGCCGACTCAAATTTGCGATCACGTGAAGAATGTCTTTTTTACTGGCGATTATCATAATGCTGATAGCCCCACCACTGCCATCCGGTTCATGATCCACTCCGCTTCGTTGTACACCCGAATAAACTCGAGTTGGTTGAGCAAAGAACTTGAAGATCTATGGGTGAGAGCCGCAGTCGAGTATCAAGAATTCAGTAAGCTATGGTACGGAGCAATGGATCTCCAGTGTAAAGGATACATTTCTCTTAAACCTTTGCCAACGCCTGCACACTTCCCACCTACGATTCTCGTCCGAGAGCCTTACGAGGAGATTTTTAGTACTCTTGGAGAAGAGGAATTGTTTCGGTCGACATGCAGGAATAGGTGCGTACCTGTTTCCCGCCCCCATTATTACGAACTGATGCCATGTTGGTATGTAGGAATTTTACCTTCTTGTTCGGCTCCTCCGGAAAAAACAACTAGTGCTTTTCACCTCCGACGGGGCAAACATGTACCTTTTCTTCAATGGTGTGGTGTACACATGTGAAGCGCGAATGCTTACTTCTCGACAAGTAGAAACGCAACTTTCGCTGCCCAAGTTGACGAAGGTTTCTTTTGGTCATTATTTGACTTTGGCAAGGCGGAGGAGCCGGCACGATTTATGTTGTCATCTTCCTGCCTCCCTATACAGACGACAGCGCCACGAGAATGTCGTTATAGGCTATGGTACAAGAGTTTTATGCCCTTGTTTCTGACTTGCCTTTATGGACTCACGACGAGCTGGCAGAAGGGTATGGGTTAACGACTTCAATCTCGCGTTTCCGTTTACATCTGAACCCCAACTACCGGCATCAAGCATCACGATATGTACGAAACCTTGGTGAGAGCACTTGGACGTCTTCCCGCAGACCTCTGGATGGACACTGAATTGACGGATCCACTACACTGCTTCCTCGGTGCCCTTGAACGCATCAAGGAGCGCTACGAAGAAGGGACAGTACTGACTGCCGATATTGCCTTCCACTTCCGCCTGGATGCGGCCGTCTTCTACTTTGGATTCAGCGCAAAAGACGTATTTAAAGCAATTTTTGACTTCGAAACAGCCATACTCGACTACAAGTATGCTTTTATCAATTTAAATCTTCAACATCTGCACGATGCTATGAAGCACCTCAAGTGGGGCTGGAGAGATGCTACAGCGACTTACACAAAATCCTTGCCGTCACCCCGATTAAGGACAATCCCAATACGAGGGTTCAAATGGCATGTGGGATTTAGATCCATTTGGATTGCAAGTAAAAAACTGAAGGAAGCAGATGGTGAAATTTTCTCGGCGAAATTTGCAAGCTTCGTGCTATATCCCCGGGAGTGGTCACTGACTCACCTGGCTGAGAGTCAGACTCCGCCGTAAAGACTTATTCATCTTACCTCCAAGTGAATCATGAACTGGATTTCAACCGCTACGCGTTCGGCTCATGCAAATTTTGATGAGATGCTGGATGTGGATATTGACGAGATGGAGGAGGAAATCCTTTCATTGTAGCGTAATCTAATCTAATCGAGCACGTAAGTCATTATTATGTAATTTATCAGATACTTGTAGTTTTAACCACAGGAGTAGCTAAGTTAAGTTAACCAAAATCAACGCACTACAAAATCTCTTGTCCCTTGCAAAGGACGTCAAACTACATACAATGGCTCTGCTTTTTATTAATGACTTCGGCAAAGGAGACAAAAGATAGCAGCAATACTGCACACCGAGTAATCGGTTGAAGACCCTGCGTTATAGTGAACAGAAAGGTTAGCTGCTATTTGTTCTGCTACATAGCATGCGTGTCTGATGTCTTCAAATTCCACTAGTATTAGATGGTGCACCTAATATTATAACTCACCACAGAGATGTCGATTTCTGGAACTTTACGGAACGAATTCGAAGATGAATTTTTTTGTTAAATTTTTTTTTCTTATCCTAGGGAAAATGCTTACGCATGATAATCGGAGATGAATCAGCGGAAATGCGTTCGATGGAATATGCATAAACATCTTGCACAGGATCTGTAAGAGGCGGTATTAAGATGTACCAGCTTTCGACCCCCGGCACCCTAGAAATGCCGCTATCCCGCCAAGCCGGACTTCCTAAAATATCGCTTGATCCGTCGATTCTATTCTTGATCATCTATGTGCAACTATTTCCGGCAGGTCGTACTGGACGGAAATGGGTACACCTAAACAACGATACGACGGAGCGCATAATCTGCAGCTCTCTGATTCATTTCGAGAAACATGGTAGTTCCCTCGGCATGGGTCAAGAGGTATATAAACCCTTCTATGTCGAGGGATCCTCAATCTCAGAACTTCTGTTCACAACTTTCTTTTACGACTCAATCCCTGTAGTTCTTAACTCCCATTCTCTTTACCGCTATCCTTCTTGCACACTATGCGATTCAACTTCATCCTCGCAGCAGTAACTGGTCTTACTGCCCTTGGCGTATCGGCCGCGCCAACCTTCACCAACAATTGTACCGAGGACGCTGGTATTCGAAGACGTGCTGCTCAGTCTGCACCTCACTTTGTTATCTATGGTGATGCCTTTGTATCAGGAGAGAATGGCCCTCCTCCGGCGTCAACAATATCGGTATGTTATTTTCCTGCTCAGCTGCCTTCTCCAGATTATAACTGACTTGCATCCAGGGATATAATGTCTTCGACCTTTCATTCCTTCTAACATCCGGCGCCTACGATAAAGCTGCCGAATGGGCATCTCTCAGCTCATCCGAGCGCTCCGCTATCAAGTCGGAGTACGCCAAAGCAGGGATCAAACTCATGGTCTCTGCCTTTGGCGCAACAGAAACCCCAACAACGAGTGGCGTAGACCCAGTCGCGGTAGCCAATACAATGGCAGGTTGGGTGAAGACGTATGATCTCGATGGCATTGACGTTGACTACGAGGATATGGCTGCCATGAATGCTGGCGATGGACGCGCGGAGGTTAGTGTTTTCTTGACTTTGTGCTTAATGCAGTGGAAGCTGACAATTTTTCCTCTCATAGCAATGGTTAATTTCCTTCACGAAGCAATTGAGGAGCCAGCTTCCTCAGGATAACTACATCATCACACATGCACCTATGGCCCCATGGCTGACGCCCAACTCATACGGCGGTGGCGGTTACCTCAAAGTAAACTCAGAAGTTGGAGATCTCATCGACTGGTATAACGTCCAATTTTATAACCGTACGTCTTTGCCTTGCTTTTTCATTCGCTCCCAAGCTGACAATATTGTAGAGGGTGCAAGTGAATATACCACCTGCTCCGGCCTGCTCGCATCTTCATCCTCGGTATTCCCTCAAACATCCGTTTTTGAGATCGCCAACAATGGTGTCCCCCTCGACAAGATCGTCATTGGCAAGCCCGCTTCGGGAAGCGACGCTAACAACGGGATCATGGACACATCTACACTTGCAGGATGCGTCCAGCAGGCTAAGAGCCAAGGCTGGAATGGCGGTGTCATGGTCTGGCAATATCCTAGTGCTACTAGCGAATGGATTAAGACCGTTCGCGGGTCGACATTCTAATTTTCATCTTTTCCGTTGGTCACCTTTTAGAAATATTCACCTGTCCAAGTGCTGGCTCTTATTGTAACTTCTAGATATAGATAAATTTTAGACATAGATACTATCAACATTCGTAGATATCCATTCACCCTCATCCACTGGTGGGATTGGTAATTTGCCTAGAAGCTTGAAGCTGTTAATAATCATTTTATAGCTATTTTATGGTATTAGCAGTTGTTTGCCTCAGTCTTTAGCGCTTTAGGAACAAACTTCTAAGTATCCTTCCACCAAGAATCCAACTTCGAATTCGAAGTTCGCACTTGCGAGTTGCGACTGGCTACCTTGTATTCACTGGTCTCCAAGTAACTGCGTATTCAGCTATTCAGCGCTCAGCTTTGGTATCGAGCTTCCGAATTCTGCCCTCTGATTACAAGGAGCAAATAGGGATTGGTCGTAAAACTTTCCTGTTTAGTAGCTTGCAGCTTCGTTTATGTCGGCTCTTGAAGCTTATGGATATGTACTTTAGGAATGAAGGCAATGAAAGCATTGCGAAATTGGCTGAA
>JASFDC010000279.1:0-10895 GCA_036937075.1 Mycocalia duriaeana | reverse complement strand
CCGCACACCCGCACAGCCACCCCGCAAATCGACCTACTCAGGGATTGCCAGAGGCGCAGCACATAAGCTGAAGCCAAGGGTCGTTTGTACTACCTTTTATCTGTCTACTTGTCCGCGCTGCCCGCGCGCCCGCATTTCCGCGTTTCTGCATTCACTTATAGTTTTTACATTCTTAACAGAATTGGAGAAGAGAACTTGGCTAACCCCAATAAGATATGTCAGCTCTGAGGAGCAACTTGCCATCTTTCTTCGCATTGCGCGTACAGGGCAAGGAAATGTGGAGATGCAAGAACGTTTTCAACGTAGCGGAGATACAGTTTCAAAGTAGGTACTAATCTTTTTTAAGTATAGAGATCTTACTCAATTATTCATAGATGTTTTCACCGTGTACTCAACATGCTTGTATCCAAAGAGTTCTATAGCACCTATGTTTCCCTCCCACCAAATGAAGACCCACAAGAGATCCAAGATAATCCAAAATTCTTTCCTTATTTCTCAGGATGTTTGTGGTGCTATTTGTTAAGAATATGAAAAACTATATATAATAATGAATGAGTGCGGAAACGCGGAAATGCGGACGTGCGGGTAGCGCGGACAAGTAGACAGATAAAAGATAGTACGAATGACCTTTGGCTTCAGCTTATGTGCTGCACCTCTGGCAATCCCTGAGTAGGTCGATTTGCGGGCGGGCGTGTGGGTATGCGGATATGCGGGCAAGGTCGAGAGTGAGTACAAGGGGAAGTCACAGCAGAAGCTTGACTTAAGTTATCGAACTAGAGGTTATCTAAATCGATATTCGAACTGGCGTTACAGTACAAAGTGTTAACTACTTATATACTTGATATCTAATTGTAAGTACTAATCGGACTTGTTAGCAACAGTAACAATAAGTAAGTATGTAGCAGTGGATATAACAAAAGGTGCGGACGCCAGTATGTGCGGATGCGGGCTAATATACAAAAGGATTATTGTTCGTCAATTGTTAAGACAACACAATTGATTCATAATACAATAAGTATGAGTCCATGTTCATAGTGTGCGGGAACGCGGGTGCGGGGTATATGTGGGTGCGGATGCGGGTCGTGACAATCTGGAGATAAAGTTGCACAGTTTTTGAAGGCTTATATATTTTCTGCTACTAGTTTGTAAGCAATAATATTCAAATAATATTCTCCCTATATTATTGACTCCTGCTCATCCTCATTCCTATCACACATTAGATTGTGAGCAATTTCTTCCTGCTATAATGTTTTATATTGATAAGTAACATGCTTCATTAGTGTGTATGTATATTGTATTTTTTGATATTCAAAGCCATCATCTCACCACTTGTTATACAGCATCACTGGTATCCAAAGTGGACACAACTTCATATTGGAAATACCAAACAGTGGGTTACCAAAAGAGTGACAGAAACTACTGATGAGGTTGCCACACTTCCTAAGAAGAAAAAGTTCAGTGGCTAGATGTGCGTATCATAATTGCTCAACCTAAACTGCTGAAACTGATTAACATGCTTAAGGGATTCTATCCCTTAACTGCACTTTATGGACAATGATACTTGGTGAACAGCTAAACTGTTTAATCTGCTACTCTGCCATTCTGAGAGTCACGCCACTTAGTAGATCCTGTTTGGCTGTTGAAACAGTTGTAATTGTTCAAATCATGTCTGTGAGTAATTAAACTGTTCAAGTGCTTAGTTCTTGTTCTGACTTTTTCAGTATGTAGATTCACTTCAATCACATAGCAAAGTTTATTTGCCATGTAGCAACATTTGTCATTTATATGTATTTGATGGCTTCGTTAAACTGGTTAAAAATTAGCAGTGTAAACATAGCAATTTCTGGTTGCACAGGTATTAGTCTAAGCATGTACCATAGCTGAATTGGTTTAATCTGAAGCAGTACTTTGTTTAATTGAAGCTCCTGCAGGTTTATTGACCAATCAAAAGCTGCACATTGTTGCTTGATAGACAGTCACCATGCAATAATCCCAGCTGTATGCAGAATGGATGGTACCAGGAGATCAATAGAATTGGTGTAGGTATTCAGACTACAATGCTCTACTGTTACAGATTATTGGGTTAGAGGAGGAGAATCTCTGCAAAACCAGCTGTGAGGGAGTCATAGTGTGAAAAGTTGGCTGGTATGTTTAGACTTTGTTTTAAGTCCAAGAGAAGAGACAACATAGAGCATCAAGTGATATGGTCAAATTCTTGCAAAACACAATTTGAATGTGAGACAATGTGCTTATCAATCACAAAATATCCTTGGAAACTTTGCCTTAGAATAAATTTGTCACTGGAGTCAAAATCCATCAATCAGAAGGATCAAAAGCAAATACCCAAATATTAGGTGACTGAGACAGTAGCTCTTGAGATGCCCAGAGAAATCACCAGATATGTCAGTGACCTTTTCTAAACTTGGTGTATTAAAAAAAGCCAAAAATTGTTGAGTTCTTTGCCCACTATGAATGCAGCAAGGTTGGGTAGTACAGTTGTTTCATGATCCTCCAGTATCTCATAGATGGATGGATGAACTATGTACCAGGAATGCATCCTTGTTTTTCTAATTTTCACAGGTTGTTTGTTGGGGGTGTTGGGATATGCTCTCGACATCATTATTCCGGCATACTGGGGACCGCTCGGTCATCTCGGTCTGCGCATTACCAAGCAGATTACCAATCTCTTACTCATCTCATTAGACTTAGCAAATACTTATTTACTACGCATTATTTCCTCATTTAGTACTTAGCAGAACATTCTAGATACTTAGCTAGCAGTATATAAGTCTGTAGTAAAGTAGCTATTAAATATCGAATATTATATCTATTATTCGGTCCACTGCGCTCAACAGGGCGGAACCTGAGGGTACATACCCCATGGGTGTAGTGATCAAAGAAAGCTCAATCTTCAGTGGCAACTTCATGTCTGAAATAATAAAAGAGTATAAACATATGAAAGCTAATGTTTAGTAGCATGAAAGAAAGTGTACCTTTAATGTTGATGGGCCTGACAACAATATGGTGTCTATTTGCCATAAATTGTGGGCCATGGCCATGAGAAATGGTACAGCATTTGGAATATTTTCTCCAATGAATAGCAAGACCCAATTCATGGAATGCACAGCAGGTCTTTACTAGCAACAAGATATCTGGGGATCCTTCCATTGTCAACATCAAGTAATTCAAATATGATAACCAGATATCCATGAGAAGCAAGCATAGATGCATATTCAAGAGTGCAGTTTAAGAGCTATTACCCCTTGTGGCTGAGAATTAGTCCAAAATTTGGCTACAAGAGAGCAGTAACTTACCTCAAACATGACAAGAGTTGCAAATGTGTATCTGACTGCATCAACTAATGGTGAGAAGGAGTGCACTTGTGGGTTTAGATATTTATTTTTCCCATATGCTGATTATGTTGGACAAACAAAAAACACACAGCTCCAAAAAATTTCAACTGCCGGCAAAAAATGCTGAAGATGTGAATATGACCTAGTTTACGCTCATCTCGTTTTTCTGAAAGCAAAGGGTATAATTATCACAGCTGAACATAAGTATATTCATCATGTCACAGCGAAAGATATGAATTATTAATATTATTCTTGTAGCACCATTGAAGACCTCGGCCGACTCCCAAGACCACCCTAGAAGCCCCATCCATCATCAGTACGAAGAAGATAAAATCCAAAACGACTAAACTCACCTTCTCATAAATCTTCTCGACCCACTCTATTTTTGCCACAGCATCCTCCCTCCCAAAACAAGTCTTGGGTTCCCTCCATCTAACCCTATCCACAGACGCCTCAAGCATATACCTATACATCGTCCAATACACTTCTCCCTTCCCCTCCATTTTCCCATCTGCAAATGTATACACCTTCTCCATGCACTTCTTCGTCTCCCCCTTCGCACCATGAGTACGCACAGCAACGGAGTGGTACAAGGTAGGCATGACGAAATTGAACAACTCGACATCCCCGCCTTCGCAGTTGACCTTGGCGAAGACTTTCGGCATTACTGTTGGGAGGAAGCCGAACGGGAGGGGGAACCGAGGTCGCAGGTTAGGGTTGCGGCAATGTTATTTGGGAGGGCGAGCGGGGCGGTGGTGCCGCGGTCTACATTTGGTGAGGGGTTGGGGGTATCCGGCTCTTGTTTTGATGATCGGACTTCTATGGGATTTGATGAGGAGAGGTAACAGATACAGTTTAGGGTGTAGCCTGAGTAGGTAGATGAGAAGCGAGTCCAAGAAGAAGCGGAATGGTGAAGAAGCAACAAATGTACATCCCACATACATCATTGCTCCCCCACCCAATGAATAATTATAGCGAATGTCATACTTCTTTATCAGTCTCTCGGGCAAGGATAGAGCCGTCGAGATACTCTTGATGGCACCGAGCTCTCCGCTGTTGAGGATGGCTTTCACGCGTTGGATGCCCGAGTGGAATCTATAAGCGACGTAAATCAAACGCGCGCCACATGAACGTGAAGCACATACCTATAGTGGAACGCCTCAAGCAGCACAAGCCCTTTCTTCTCAGCCAAATCGAACATCTGGCGCGTCTCCTCAGCAGTGTTCAGCTGCTGGTTTTCGAGGAGGACATCTTTTCCTGCAGCGAGAGTTTTCATTGGTCACTCGAAATGCAGACTGTTGGGGAGCTGCAGTGGACTTTCAGAAAACGGGCTGAGATTTGAAAGGCTGAAGGTTACGAACTGGAGTACAGATGACGTCGATTTCTGGGTCGTCCAGCAATTCTAAGAACCAAACCTAGCATCAATATATGAAATAACGGAAGCAGACTCGTCACATACCTTGATACCCCGTAGCTCCGTCATACGCCGACGCAATCCTGTACTTCTTCGCAAACTCCTACGCTCTCTGTTTTGTCGCGGGCCGCAACTGCGTGTACAACTGCCTGTGGATGATTCTTTACGGGCCAGGTAAGCGCTGGAGGGGCTATATTGGCCGTTCCGAGTATGCTAAATTAAAGAGGGGGTGCGGATGACTATGAGGAGGCAGAGGGTGAAATTCTGAGGGGTAAATGGCCTGGCGTGAAGCGGAGTGCTAGTGGTTCGTTCGAGATGAGGCTGGAAGAGTAAGACTGGTGTAAAACCTCTTGATCCATCCAATTAATGAAGCCATGCGGTCAATACTGTCCGCTTGCAGAAGTCAAGACAACAACCAATATTGAAATGTGTGTGGTAGTTGTTCGTCTTTCGCGGGCCGCAAAGGAAGTGATTTTTGATGGACGCACCACAGAATGATCACATGCACAGTTAATCGCGTTCGCCTCCTTATTCTCAGCAGGTCCATTCTGCACTTCCTTCTCGTCATCTTATCCTCCATAGACGTGCCTTCACATTCAAGCACGCGCTCCATTTCAGGCCCTTCACTTCCCGTTCTCCTCCTGTCTTTCAGGTTCCTTCCGTCGAAAACCAACATTACCCTCACCGACCATGTTGCCCTTCCGCCTCTCCCATTACTGGATATGACAACACGCATCATCACCCACATCCTTATGAAGACACTTGCGCATCCATTCACGCATCCATCTGTCTTCTTCCGCCTTCTGGTTTACT
Organism: Mycocalia duriaeana; assembly: GCA_036937075.1. Lineage (NCBI taxonomy): Eukaryota > Fungi > Basidiomycota > Agaricomycetes > Agaricales > Nidulariaceae > Mycocalia > Mycocalia duriaeana. The sequence continues at coordinate 5,315 of JASFDC010000279.1, read as the reverse complement.
TCCAACTGCGACCACTGACGATGACAGACACAGCAAATCGAGCTTTCGTCAGATGAAGAAAATGCTTTGCCCGTCCCGCTAGCTACTAGAATTGAAGCATCAGTCACACATGTAGCAGACGTGACAGCGCACAAATCCACTAACCCGCTTGGAAATGGGTTCGCATTCGGTTCCAGATCTCCTCAACCTTCCTCGAAAGCATAGAGGAGGCCTCTTCTATTTAGAGGGCCTAGCAAGAAAAGGATGGTGCATTATGATAACCTTTTGATGTCGCATAACTTCTGTCATTCCTCGAGCGTGGGTTGACTGGTCTGGCAAGTAGACCTCCATCGGTCGGGACGACGGGGGAGCAGGAGCTGCATACCCAGCTACTCCATCACCTAGTATGACCCAATGGACACCCATGTCCGCTATCATATTGTATTCAGCAGCACCGGGAAAGGCATCATTTCAAACCGCTCAAGAGAACCACGCTCACCCGTACGCACATAACCACGCCCATCTCACTCCCATTGACCACCACGCCGCCAATCGCAACCCGCGCAACCATCTACGGCGTGCTCTTTGGCAGATGGCTCTGGGTACACCGGCATCGATCTCTGTCACTGGGCCTGGGCATGCATTGGAGTGGTGTCTTGAGGCTTGAGCGCAGAATGGGTATGAGTTGACTGTGTTTAACGGGGTTGAGGAGGAGGTTTCAGGTGAGTTTCTTTTTCTCCTCTCTCTTTCCAGTTTATATTGATGGAATACGATTGTAGATAAAGACCACAAACATTTTCCGAGAAGAAGCTCGAGAGCTAATGAAGACTATACAGGAGAAAAGCGTAGAATACGACCCAGATCGAAAGGTACCACACTCCTTCCTTCCCATTTAGTTTGGGGTCTTACCAATAGCTCTCCCTAGTGGAATAATCCCCATCAAAATCACAGACGCCCTTGACCGCCGAATAGCACTCTACAGACTTGATCCCGTCATCGTTGGCACTAGGGGCTATCGGCGTGATCGGGATGGGAAGTGTGACCAAGTGATTGCCGCCGTTATCTTTCTCGATGGGACAGGCACTAACTCGCTCAAAGATATTGCCTCTCACATTCTCCTGTACCGTGATCGTCGTTTGACCTGCACGAAAGCTCAAGAAAGCAGTAGAGAAGCGGAGGGAGGACCCGAAGAGGGGGAAGCATTTTGAGTGAGCGCGATGCTTGGTGCATTCTTTATACATTGCGAACTGATACAGCTCCTCGTCTAGCAAACCCCCTTCTAGCACCCCCACCTCTAGTAGCACCATCAGCCCAATTCCCAAGCTCTCCATCTCCAAAATCTGGATTATTTGGTGCGTCTAAGCCTGTCATTCTGTTTAATTCGCAACGCTTATAGTATCTTTTTAGGACCTTCGACTCCACCTCCGAAATAATTAGATTTCTCTTGCGATTCTCGAGCATGCACTATTCAATCCTACTCATTGAACCGTCTCCAACACCCACATATTACACGACTCCTGCAAGTCTATGAATCGATCGATGGATACCCTTCGTCTCTGCACCCAACCATAGCGGTATCTAGTCCGTCATGTAAAACCTCGTTTCTTCTTTTTTGAGTTTCTTGAAGTATAAGCTCCAACCACTTGGCGTGCTTTAGCACGTTTCTTTGGATGAGTGAATCTTCGCCTTTCTTTTGATGTTACTCATTCTCGCTGGAAGTTCTTGCACATCTACATACATGCCCAACCATATTTTCTTGGACCTACCGTTTCAGTTTCCATACCTTCCATTTTTAATTCATCGTTCACATACCTACTATTACCGTACTCTTTCTTTCTTCCACCTTTCATTTTTTGTAATATAATTTACTTGGCTTTTCGTTTCTATTGTTATTGCTCAAACAGCACACAAATATAAACTGTACTTCCTGCCGTCGTATGTATAGACTGTATATTCTTTCTCTGGAGATTTTAGCCTCGGTATCGAGTCCTTCGCTGTGGCGAAAAGGCAAGAACCCCTTATATCAAAACGAACTGTAATGAAAATGTCGTTATATTGTGTCATTTATTCTCGAGATGTACAAGATATTCGTGACAATGTATGAAATGCATAGACTACAGTGAATGTGTGTGTTGATCGTAGGAAACCGTTTCATGTCAAAAGAACGAACTATTTAAAGACAGTATCCAACCAGTGTAGGATCCAAAAAGATAGGAAATAGAAGATAAGAATATGAATCCATTCGCTGACCCATTCGCCTCCGTTAGCCAAAGTCGCAAAGACGCCTTTACGATGCATCAGCTCCTCATAAGAGCCCTGCTCTACAACCTGTTGACAACGACGATGCGATCGCACATAAACATCACCTGTAGCTTATGCGTGACCATCACCGTCGTGCGGCCAACCTTTGCTTGACGAATGGTCTCCAGCACCGCTTGTTGGTTCTCCGGGTCCAAAGTGGAAGTGCACTCGTCAAGAATGAGAATCTTGGATGGACGAGCGAGAGCGCGAGCGATTTGCAAACGCTCTTCTTCAATGCGGATATTGACGTCCTTGAAAACCTGCGCCTCGCTACGCTCAGGGTACGCAAAGTGCACGTTCTTAAAGTTGATAGCTCCAATGAGAGATGGGCAACGATCGCCACGCGATTCATCAGTATGCGTATCGAGCAGCATGAGTTTATTCAAATCATGCGCCGCCTGAACGGACTTGTCAGTCTTCTCAGCTAAAAGGCAAAATTAATACCAATTTCATTCAAACATAAAATGCGAACTTACTGAAAGCCATAAGCTGCGATCCGATAGTAACAGAAAACACAACCAGATCAAGAACCTCTACCATAAGAGTGGGTGCCTTTGGCGATGAGAACAGCGCCAACGTAGAACAAAAGACCTTCAGCCAGGTAAATGAGACCGCTTGCAACGCCATACGTGCATTCCTCTACAAAGGCGCCCCGCACCCCGGTAGAAAGAGCTTTATCAGCAGCAGCGTTGAACTGGGCAGTGAAGATGCTATCGAAACCCATCGAACGAATTCCACGGATATTAGAAATAGTCTGCGCAAAAAAATCAGTAAAAAGAATAAAAAGAATAACGCAAAGACAAACCTCATAGTAACCCCGAGCAAGCTCCTCCCTAGCCCTCTTATTCCTAACCTCACACTTGGCTACAAGTCTAGTCTGCACGGCCATCGTAGCAGCAAAAACAGGCGCAATAGCAAACCCAACAAGCGTAAGCTGCCACCCCCTAACCATAGCCCACACAAGCCCCACACCAAGCATAGCAATAACCACGCAAGCCTGTCCCCACACAACCACCACCAAATTCCTCGCATCGTCCCCATCCTTGACTAAAATCTGCACAAGCCTAGAAGGGGAATTCCCGCTCTTGTCGAACCATTTCCGATCTTGGCTCTTCGCTTTTTCGAGAGCCCCTCGACGGAGGGAGGTGACCCAGTTCATACCGGCTGATTCCATGAGGAAGTATTTGATCCCTATTAGGAGTCCGTCGAGGGCTGCGATGCCTAGGACTATGCCACCGAAAGAGTTGATGAGGGTGGTGTTGTGCGCTCCGGTTGAGACTTCGAAGAGGAGGCGGGAGAGGATGAAGGAGAAGATGGGGGTCATGGCGCCTGAGGCTACGCATGCTAGGAGACCGAGGAGGAGAAGGGGCTGGGATGGAATGGTGGGCCAGACTTGACGCATTAAGGACCAAAACGCCGAAGGCGCTTCTTCAGATTCTTGTTGCTGTTCTTGAGGAGCAGCCAAATCAAGTTTGCTATTAGAAGCACCAAGCTTCTCGCCATCCCACCGATTCCGAACCCTTCCTTCCTTCCTCCCCAGGCGAGCGGTCTCCGCGCTTTTTTGCATGAGCCTCTCTTCGTCTTCTAGAGAAAGTGGTGGTGGGGGGAAAGAGAATGAAGGCGTAGTGGGTGTAAATTGAAGACTGTAACGCTTGGAAGCGAGGGTGTATGCCGTCTCGGGGCGGGGAAGATCCATCTCGGGAATGACGATGCTGATACTTGATGGTCTGCGTCTTCGTGGTTCGGGAGTAGGCGTCCACCGAGCGGTGTTCGAAGTAGGAGGGGGAGCAGGGGCAAGAGCAGCAGTCCCCTTGCCCCCAGCCAGATCAGCGACGACATCAAACATCCAATTCCCAAACACCAACGGCCTAATAGCCGCCAAACTCTGATGCTTCATCTGAACAGGCACAACGTCCCTCTCCTCTCCTTCTCCTCCTCCTCCTGCAAAATCATCTCCAATACCCCAGCAGTCGCACTCTCCTCCAACTCCTTCTCAGGTAAGAAACCGCCTGTCTCCATCTGCACCTCCATCATCTTCCTAAACTCTCCCTCTCCCTGCCCCAAATCCCCTCTATACCCTTGCTCCACCACGCGTCCTCCTTGAGGACGTACGCGAAATCACCGGCTTCGATCTGTGAGAGATCGTGGGTGATGACGATGGTGGTTTTGTTTCGGCGCCATGTTTTGAGGGCTTCAAAGACTAGGATTCGGGAGGTGGGGTCGAGGGCTGAGGTTGCTTCGCCTGTGCGCGGCGTCAGTTATTGAATGTATATTATTAAATAAGAAACCACCCACCAAGAATCAAAACACTAGAATTCCTCATCCTAGCTCTAGCAATCGCCAAACGCTGTTTCTGCCCTCCACTCAATCCAACCCCATTAGCACCCAAAATCGTATCATACCCCTCCGGCAAATCCCTAACGAAATAATCCAACATCGCCGCTCTGCATGCTTCTTCCACGCTAACACCATCGACTCCTTTCATGTCAGGTAACCCAGCCGCGACATTGGCGCGGACGATTTGACCATCGAGAATCACAGAGCCCGAGTACGAGTTGACCCCGAGGATGTGCGTGGAAGTGAATGCGGGGTCGAGGAAGCAGAGATCTTGTTCGTCAAGGCATAAATGACCAGATTGAGCTTCGTACAACCGCATCATCAACTGCGCAACCGTGCTCTTTCCCGATCCCGATAAGCCAACGATGAACGTCATCTCATGCGCCAAGAGGAAGAGCAAGACGTCTTCGAGTACGGGTGCGCGGGAGGGGTAGGAGAAGGTAACGTTGTGCAAGGCGAGCTCGCCGTGGCATTGTTGGGGGTGGATTTTTCGAAGCGTGCGTGCGGGGGTTTGGACTTGGTGGTGAGGGGGAAGGAGGTGTATGTCGGTGTGAATGGGTTTTTGGTAGGCGTCGTTGGGGAAGGTGGCGATTGAGCGGGGGGTTGAGAGTGGATGATGCTCATTAGGGATCCCATGGCGCCTTTTCCTTTGGCTAGGATGATTCCTTGCGGGATGCACATTTGTAAATTGCTCGTGG
>JASFDC010000278.1:0-10901 GCA_036937075.1 Mycocalia duriaeana | reverse complement strand
CCTCTCGTGGCCATAAACACCCAAAACCCATAGCCTGGGCCATCCACCGAGAGATATGGGTTATGAGTGGTTCAACTGTAATACCAAAACTTGGAAGTTGATCATTTCGTTGCCTATTTTTGTACCAGACATCGAGCAGCGGGACAATGTACGGATGAAATCTTGTTTTATAGCAGTGAAAAGTATTATCGATGAATGGATGATCATCGTGTCGCATGTCTCCAACCCACATCTTTCTCCAACTCGCTCTCTTGTTCGCTTATCCCTTCTGATTCCTATAACCAGCTCAATAAATATATTACGGAGGCAATAGATGCATCGTCTAGGGTATCGGTAGCCTCGTAAAGGGCACTGGGGAGCCGAATCCGGACCGATGCTGAGACCGAATGAGATGGAGTATGGGATCCAGAGTCCAGAATCCAGGAAGAGGTTAGTGTCGAATGTCGGAGGATTCGGAACTTAGTATTAGATTGAAGAAATTAAGGTTTCTGACTTCTTAGGCATGATGATTACAGGTTTTAGTTGAAGCTTGAGAATCCCAGATAGCAGTTTCTGCTACTTGCAGCCTTGAAAAAACTCCGGCCAAAACTTACTCCAAAGCCAGTGACATTCTGCTCGTGGTATCCGAGCTGGCGCCAATCCTAGATAACTGTTAACCACATCGTAGCCGCAAAGCTTACATAGTCACCTTGTGTTTGAGCACGACATCCTATTCAATTAAGCGTGCAGGGATGTGCCAGGAAAACGAAGTTAAATAGCAAGGTCCGAGGCGGACATTGTTCCTAGCGAGCCTACCATTGCCGCCGAAGGAATGGTTACACATATAACCGCTCCTGTAGCCCAAGGAGTCCCACTGGAACGGAATGCTATCCTGCTAAAAGTGCGATTTAAGCTAGACGAAACGAGCGGCAGGAAGTGTGTCAAATGCTAGCAGGCATGAATTTGACTTTAGGTCATAATCGTATACGGATATAACAGCAGGCTTGAAATGCTGAGAAATAGGAAACGGGATTCTTTTCGATGAAAAATCCCCACACATAACATGTTTATCCACGGTCCTTTTTTATACAAACACTCTGTCCATAGTGCGCCAACCATCCGTGCATCGCAAACTGAGCATATTCTTGAAGCAATTCTTCCCGTTCAGCGTGAAGTCTGTTACTGTAAGCTTTGAACGAAAATACATACGCCGTATCAATCTCTCCTGCGACCACAACAATTTCATCAGCGAGGCGAAGAACTATGAAGGGCCTCAGCGGACAAAGTTATTACAGTTTCGGATTGGTTTCGGATATAACATCTCAACACACTATCTTGCTTCATTTGGAGTTTCGGAGTTTCAAGTTGAGTATTTCAGCTTCAACTTCAGCAACTCAACTTCAACTTCGAACACAACTTCAACTTCGCAACACCATTTTCAACTTTCAAATTACAAATTCAATCCTGTCTCTCGCACATTGAACTTCAAGTTTCAAGTTTCAAGCCCAGTGAAAACAAGGGCCAACCAAGCAGAGCCACATCGAGCCAAACAAAACAGATTAGATTTGCCGGAATCCTTTAGATCTGGTTTGGCGATTGCAAAATCAGATCGAACTGGATCGAACCCAGCCAAACTCGTAGTTAAAATGTAATCGATCCGGAATCAATCCATATGAAATCACTGATGAAAATTTTTTTGAACCATTTCGAACCACACTAAACTAATACATAAAAAACATAAAAAAGCAGTTAAAACCTGACTGATCCATATCTAACCACGTCACTGAACCAGACCAAATCACACGAAATGCCTATCTCCGCTGCCTGAAAGCGCACCACCTTGGGATCAATCTGGGGGTACAGTCGCAGACAAACAAACACGGCTAATTTTTTTGAAAAAATCCAGCTAACAAACAGAGTACCAGAATGAGTAAATAAGCATGAATAAATCATATTTGGACCCCAAAGAGCATGTTTGCACAAGCCAATTTGCTGTAAATGTGAATGTTGGGAAATAGACCCTTAAAATATTGGCAACCACAAAAAAAATATGAAAAAATATGAAAAATAGCGCAATCGACGCCGTTTGAAATGACGATTCAATGAGCTAAGTTACGGAATGTTGCCACAAACAACAACCCTTAAATAAATTAAACAAATATTACACAAATATTGGGCAAATAATCAAATTTATTAGCATTACTTTTGATTTTATCGTCTATGGCAAAGAAACAGCAGAAACGGAATATTAGCGGTCTTCGAAACCAACCAAAGCCACCCGCAAACAAGCTGTCTAATGAGAAAATTGACAGCCTTGACAAGAATCTTGTGACGCCTGCATATCTGCCACCTAAAAAGCCTCATGTCAGCACTAATCCTGACAAATCTGATGAGGAAGCTCACATGGGTCAAGAAATGGACAGCCTCAAGCCTCGCTGGGAAGGCTCAGATGAAGATGAAGAGGGATCAGACTCATCTGATGAGAAAGAGGAGTATGGCATTGATTACTGGGATGATCTGGAGAAAGAAGGATTATATGTGCATTTGATGCTTGTTGCGAAAGCAAATGGTGATGACCCCCATGACGAGGACTGGATTCCAGAGGTTTTGCAACAAAGGAAGGCACGAAAGAAAGGTGTGTTCAATGTAAAATTATAAACATGAGATATTGTTACTCACCGACATTGACAGCCCGTCCTTCAACATATATTAAAGGCCCCGACATGGCAAGCAAATCTGAATGCACGCGAAGTCGCTACGCAAAGTTGATTAGGGGCCAGACAAAACTAGATATGTTTTATTTAAAACCAGTGGAGAAGAAGAATTTGAGCAGTTCTCAAAATGATAGTTCACCCGATGTCAGGCTAGTGGATCTGCCATGAAATCCTCATGCAATGGATGTCAGTCCAGAGCGTGAGCATGGCACGACAATGGAAAGCTGCTCACCAGAACTTTGTCAACTGGATTTCCCTTTGCCTGAAATCCCTTCTATCCGAATGGAAACACCAGAACCACCCGCTCTCCACTTCAATGAGCCAGTTCCTGCTTCCACTCCATCTGTACCATCCAACACAACCTCCAACTCCCGAAAACGCCCTGCCAATGCTGAACTGGAAGATTACACCATTGCAGGTGACAATGCGGTTAATGGTGTTGATAAGGAGCTGCAGTGGGAGGATGATGTACAGGAGACATTGACACCTCAGACGAAGATTTGGGACTGGCGAAAGCTGAAAGCGCAAATTACGGCGGATTTAAAGGCTAAACATGCTTCTCTAACATTGAGGGAGATTAATCAGTTGTTAATCTTGCAAAGCTTTGCGAACTTACGATTGAAGGGAGTGGGCTGTATCCAAGCGAGCCAAAGCATCGCACATCAGTGGCGCGAAAATGAGGGATTGGACACATACTTTGCACAACGAATTCATGCTCTGGCCTGTCATTATCAAATATTTGAGCACTTGCCAATAGAGAAGCGGGGGGGGAGGAAGAACATTCACAGTCTGTTAAAGAACGAGGAAGTGCAAGTGGCTGCAAGAGCATGGCTTACTGAGCAGGATGTTGGTTCAATAACACCATGCAAATTTGCGCATGGTCTGAACGAGACAATTCTCCCGTCGTTGGAAGTAACAGTCCCAAAACCTTTATGCGAGAGAACCGCATGTCAATGGCTAGAGAAACTTGGATGGATGAGAACAGTGTTGAGGAAAGGAGTGTACATGGATGGGCACAAAAGACCTGATGTGGTCGAATATCACGAGAAGGTCTTTCTTCCCAAGATGCTTGAGTTTGAGCGTCGGATGGTAAAATTTGAAGGCCCAGAATTAAGAAGGATTGAACCAAATCTATTACCTGGCAAAAGAGAACTTATTGCCGAGTTCCAAGATGAGACATGCTTCCAGCAGAATGACTTCCAGACTTCTTTGTGGTGCATTCATTAACCTAATCATAACTCTTACTTGGCTTCTAATAATTACTTAGGCTCAGAGATGGTGAACAGATCCTACAAAAGAAAGGGCGTGGCAGGCTTATTCACATATCCGATTTTGTTGAGGAAGTGAATGACCGGCTAGTTGATTACAATGAGGATGGCAACATTTGTCGTGAAGCCTGAAAAATTATCCATCCCGGTTCAAATGGTGATCCATATTGGGATTGTGCTCAGCTTATTGAACAAGTGAAGAACCTGGCAATACCTGTCTTTGAGGAAGCCCACCCCGGATGTCAGGCATTATTTATATTTGATCATTCATCTGCTCATGCGGCATTGGCTGACAATGCGCTCAAAGCTTTTGAAATGAACAAGGGTAATGGAGAAAGCAATGAAAGCAAATGGACACAATTATTCCTGAATCTAACCCATATCCAGATTTTCGCGGAAAGGTTCAGCGGATGACAACTGAAGATGGTCAGCAGAAGGGACTGCAACAAACTCTTCAAGAGCATGGATTCAATGTCTCAAATATGCATGCAAAGTGTGCACCTATCTGCCCCTTTGAAAATAATGACTGCTGCATGGCTCATCTTCTCAGCAAGCAAGATGACTTCGTTAATCAAATATCAGTGCTTGAAACTGTTATCAAGGAGGCTGGGCATGAATGTCTCTTCCTGCCAAAGTTCCATTGTGAACTCAATCCTATCGAGATGGTGAGTTTTACATCTTAATTTCTTACTCTTATCTCTATTTACTATCTCAAATATCTAGTATTGGGGTTGGGCAAAATATTGCTATTGTCAAGTGCCCAAGAAGACATTTGATGCTGCCAAAAAAGCGGCAGTGGAAGCACTCAATAGCTGCCCCATTGATGTCATCCGGAGATTTGTTAATCGTTCTTGGCGGTTTATGAGTGCATACAGGAAAGGACTAAAAGGGAAAGTAGCAGCATGGGCTGTCCGAAAGCATAAGGGACATCGAATGGTCTCAATGATGGAATTGATGCACATTGAGGCAGTTCTGAACACCTAAACATAGCTTACACATGTCAAAATTTCTGCCCAAAATTATTGGCATCATTAAATACTCGTGGGAAAATTATAAAAGATCTGTTTTTCGACGTTAAAAATCGGGCTGAGTTCAAATCTGAAGTCAGAATGTCAAAAAATCCAATGGTTCGGGAGTTATTAAATTAGCCATGTTTGTTTGTCCGCAACTGTACTACGAGATGGTCGATGCGATGACAGGGGATATGAGGCGAAGCAGAGCCGCATGATGAGGCGGGAGAGGGTGGTGTGGATGGAAGGGCAAGTATGAGGTGGATGCCGGCACTGTGACGCGCTAGCTACAGAAGACGAAGTACTTGGTTATCGCAACATTAAGCAGATATAAGGAAAGGGGGGAACCAATGGATGGTCGCTGTGACCGTGTCGACTCTTCTGAACCCTACAAAACCTATTACTGTAAAATGTACGAAGTTATTGTTTAAGCTTCCCGGCGAGAAGGGGAAGTTTGTATGTACATGGAAAGTAGTAAATGTTGAGGCCAAAGTGGATACTCTGTCAGTGGAGGTGGTGGTGTTCCGGAAAAAGTCAATAAGTAAGAGGGAAAAAAAAATTAACGAATGAACCTTCTGCTTTCCTTTATGCAGCTTCGACTTTAGACACCTCAAGCGGTGGGTGTTGTTGTTGGAGTGTAGGAGGAGAATGGGGATAAATGTGAACTTCATTTGTCCTCACTTGCAGTGCTGTTTAATAAGTATAAATATGATAAATGCAAGTCACCGCTGTACCTCTCATCATTGGAGAGTAGATGATTGTCGACCTGGTATCAATGTCAGAACGTGTTGACGATGCATTAGGTGACAGTTACGGTGAGCTGGCAAAAGCACCGTCATTTTTGTTGTTCATGTAGCTTTGTGGAAATACTGACTTTGCCAGAGAGTTTGCGCTCCTGCGAGAGGTGATTATGAGAATGGGGTATTTAGAGGTAAGGCCAGAAATTGTAAAACGCTTGACAGACCTACCACCAGCCATTGCCGTAGAGATTGTCCTTCTTGACGACCTCGATCCTCCCGCCAGCGTGGAATGAGACCTCATCCTAGTGCTCTGTGATGAACTCATCCAGGGCGTAGATGTATTCGGGCATGGAGAAGGAGAGAAGTGAAGAGGCGACGTTGATGAGACAGCGTGAATATATGCACGACAGCTACAGAGTGCCAGTGAATGTGAGGCGACAATAATGATGAGAGAGGGCCATCATTGTGAATGCAGGTGTGTAGCCACCGTTGTAATGGGTGTTGTCAATTGCTGAGGGGCGCGAGGGGGTGCGTCGTTGTTGAGAGTGGTGGTGGTAGAAATATAAGAGAGGAGTGAACAAACGAGAGACGTAAAGTCCATTTAAAACTCCGCTCTGTCAGTGACGTCACACCGGGCACCTTGCTCGAGCAAGCCTCGAGCCCGCCACGCCTGCTCCCCGCAGCACAGATAGATATCCTCCATCAATGTACCCTCAGTCTTTTACAATAAATATAGTTATTAGTGTACATAAAGTTGTATTGTAACACTTGAATATTATTTTGCTTGATTTGTGCTTGAGCATTGTTTAAATAGCTCGAAAACTATCTCCTTCCACATGATACTCCCAATTGTAAGAGCCAAACCCTACTGTTTCTCCCCGAGGCGAACAGTTAAACTATGAGCATGATATTCCAATTCAGAAGACTATCAGATAAATGGAATGAATTCAAATGCCATAAGACAAGGAGTTCAGTAAATGTAATGCTACTCAAGATCAGAGTACACCAACACCGAGATTATAATACATAGTATAATGTATACCTCCTCTCAGACTTCTAGTTGGCTAGGAGAGAAAATTAGTAAAGCCCAAGGAGCACTAAAATGACAGAGAACTTACCAAAAACACCCAATGGGAGAACCCCGTTAGGGACATGCGCGAGTTCCTGCCTAAGCTTCGCATGGTCATGATGTTTTTAATGGATCGAGAATGACGACAGGCTTTGCATTGTCTCTTGTTTCGTCTGAGGCTTTGTCATTGGGGGATTTGGCTTTGGGTTTCGCCGGTTTGGGTTTGGATTTTGGAGGAGGTGAATTTGGCCTCTCCTTCCTTTTGTTGATGGGTTTCTATATACAAAAGGATTGTGATGAGATGCGGTTGCAAGGAAGAAGAAAGAGACGCACCATATCCGAGTTGTCATCATTGTCATTGGAAAGACAATAAGCAGCGTGAGTAATAAACTCCCTCTCCTTGTCATCGTCTTCGCCTCTTGGGGAGTGTTGCTGGGGACTTGGGAGTTGGCCTGGTGGAGAAGAAGGAAGGGGCAGAGCGTTGGAGTAGAAGTGGCTAGGTGAGGGATGGCAAGAGAGATGCATGGAGGCGGTTTTGTATGTTCTGGAGTTGGCATTGGGTGCAGTGGATATACAGTATGCGGAGTGTGAGTACAAGCAGAGGAGATTTGGCTGCATTCAGTCAGTGAAATAGCAAAAACGAGTACATGCTACCTGTAAAGCTAAGTGTGTACGATTAGTTAGACGTTGCCATCTTGTGTGACAATGGGGGAGAGGAGATATGTTTGAGTAAGCAAGATGAGAGGATTTCGAGAAGGAGATGAGGGAGGTGCCAAGACAGTCGAGGGAGATGTTAGAAACAACAAAAACTAAAGCTACAATTAGATTAGGTTACGTAGCAATCAACATACGCGGATGGAAGTATCCATCTGACCCGTTTTGGATGAATCACGTTCAGTTGCTTACATACGGATCAGCAGGGTTCGGTTGGTTTTCCCATGTTTTCACTGGGTTTCAAGTTTGGCTAGTCAACTTGAAGCTCGGCTTTCAGCTCATTTTTTGCAAGCCCCAGCCTCATAAAGCCAGGCCTAAGCCCAGGCTTTCAGGCCAAGCTCAGACTGTATCACCAGGGGGCTACGAGTGGAAAACTCCGAGACACACGAGTTCTCTGAGCATGTACCCATCAATCTCCAAATTTGGACATCACGTGCTCGTGGAATTGAGCCCAATTTGGAGCTGGAGGGCCGCTACGATCAAAAATGATGGAACTATGTAACATTTCACACGCTTTTATATCATTATTTTCTACTTGTTCATTGAATTGCGCATGTACTGTTAACCTATAGTCTACAGAAATTGATCAAACTACAAATTAACAAGTTTATATGCCCCCGTAATTTCTTTTGGCATTTTACTTCAAATTTGAAGTCACTGTTGCTTCGCTAAGAAGAATGATCCCAAAGAGACACATCAAAGAGACACATCAAACCAACTTTAGGATGAATGAAGGTCGTCCCACTGGTAAATAAATATTGAAATAATAGAATACTATTATTTGTATAGTAAAGAGTGCATTCAGGCTTTAATTGTCGTTTATTTTGTGTCTAGTACATGCAACATACATCAGAGAACACAATTGATCACCTGATCTAGCGGACATTGAAACCTGTCCAAATTTGACAGTCAATGGGTACATGCTCAGAGAACTTGCGTGTCTCGGAGTTTTCCGCTCGTAGCCCCTTGTGTATCACTATGTTGGGATATGCTCTCGACATCATTATTCCGGTATACTGCGGACCGCTCAGTTATCTCGGTCTGTGCATTACCAAGCAGATTACCAATCACTTACTCATCTCATTAGACTTAGCAAATACTTATTTACTACACATTATTTCCTCATTTAGTACTTAGCAGAACATTCTAGATACTTAGCTATCAGTATATAAGCCTGTAGTAAAGTACCTATTAAATATCAAATATTATATCTATTATTTGGTCCACTGCGCTCAACACACTACACTCATCAGTTGTGGTCTATCCCGTTTGGACACTGCCCTCCAAGTTTGCGTTTTGTGGCACAGCCTGCTACAAAATTTGTTATAGTAATGTAATTGTATATAAATCTGAGGTCTTTACTGTCCCCCACAATTCAAAGGTATTTTTAAAGATATACTTCATTATAAGAATACTTATTATTAATCCAGGTAATTCCAACCATCTATATATCTATGACGGTGAGGAATGGACTATCAAAGGCAATTACTCTAAAGCCTTGGAGAGAAATAGCAAGATTAGCTGGGACAAAAATGGTACTATCACCATGCTTGCAGTAATTATTATTTATACTATTACTTATAATACTAAATTCTCATCTTCAATATTGCTAGAGTACATTTAACCATCTCACTGTGTCAAGTCCTGAACTCTACATGCTACACTCCGACTTTACTCCAGTATTTTACCAGATCGATCCATACACTGTTGCCATATTCAGTATTCGTTATTATATGTTTCCTTTTTGATATTACTTATTGTTACTCTCAAACAATTACAGACAATTAGTTTATTGTATTTGACTCCAGTCTCTGACTCTGTGATACTCTGGTAGTTATTGTTTCTGAGACGACTTATTGTATAAGTCATCGTTTACCTATTATATAACTACAATTAGATCCTTACGTACGTATTTAAGCTCATGTATTTGTACTGTAGACTTCAGTTCAAATATCGACTAAGATTACTCATAGTCTCTCACTCTTGTTTGACTCACTCCGGCAACTACTCCTGAACTCACTCCTATACTCTCCTTCTTCGTGGTATGAAATTATTGCAAGTTAGGAGACTTGGACTATCCAGGAGCGCAGCACATACACTGAAGCTAAGTCCTTCTTTGTTAACAGTCACGCTCACTCCTGTCAACTCCGTCATTACTCCTATATGGTCCGACACTCTGGTTGTGGCTGTGCTCTACCTACAATCTTGTACTTAACACACTGTCAACAAACCAGTCCATTCTATTCAAGACCAAGGGGCTCTATCTGTCTTTGATGCTTCTTGGGTTTCTGTTTGTGATGGTTCACCTTTCTCTGAGATATCTTCAAAAGAGAAGCTAGTCAGACTGCCTTCTGATGATATCTTGGAGGCTCTTGGGGTGGACAAGGCTCTTGTGCTTGATCACTCAAACTCAAATCTGCACTTTGCATATTTGAGGTATAAAGCCATAAATGCTGCTGAAAAGCAATACAATACTTTGAAGGCATCTGGTGCATGGAAATATCAGAAATTCACCACCACCCAGATTCGTCAAATTTTCATCTCCAAGACATCATGGCACAAGAACTATGAACAGTTTGGTGGATTAGCCACCAATCATCCACTAATGTTCCAGTGGCTTGAAGATGGTGATGATGCACCAGACCACTCATCTGTCTGGGGGAATAAGGCCTCTCCTACATTCCCTGATTTGAAGGAGTGGCTTAAAGAAGCAAGTATTCAAAAGACAAGAAAGGGAAAGCAGCCTGCCTCTGCATCAGTAGTCACAAGAAGGCCACTATGGCCAAGTAAGCATTTTGTAGTAGAAGTCTCTATATTACATGTATTAACTTGATCTATAGTATAACTATTATGCTTACAATTTTTGGAATTCTTCTCTCCCTGAATCTGGCACCATATACTCATATAAACTGGATGTTGGCTATGCTATTCTGCTACTATAATGGTTCACTTAAGCTCTGGTCATTTGCTCTTCTTGCATTTCTTCCACTAGCATCTGCACTGCCAGATGAGCAGGCCTTTCTGAATTTTACATTCAAGGTCTTCAATGAATTTGTTCTGGAGAACTTTAGCTCAAAGGTGTCTTTGTCAACAGCTTTGCTAGTTCTATTCACCCTGACAGACAATACATCACTACTGAACCTACATTTTTGCCAACAACATCCTACCCTTGATGGTGAAGGTGTAGTGAAATCAACTGGCTGGATTAAAGCTCTTGCATGTGCTTTACATGGAAAACTTCAAAGCAATACTAGTAGCCTTTTTCAGCACTCTGAGCAGTACCAGGCAATTGGGGATGATACTATTGCTACATCTCTTGGATTGAAACTGGACAAAATGGCAAATACTTTGAATTTGATGCCATACAACTCATGGAACAAATTTATGGGCAAGCTAAAGCCAGTCTC
>JASFDC010000277.1:0-10926 GCA_036937075.1 Mycocalia duriaeana | reverse complement strand
ATGTCACACACGTCCGAAGCAGTGATCACTTGACACTGATAGTAAGCATTTCAACCAAGTGAATATATTGAATTTATATTATTTTAAGTGCTATAGACCCTATAGAATTTATTTAGATATTTAGAATAGATGTAAAACTATGGAATATCATATTTACGAAGGACTGTCGGAACACTGCATAGGATAGGATGAACACAGCCCCACATTACACGTGACCCATAAACGCCCTCGTCACCGTCGTCCTGCGCAGTGCCAACGTGTCTTTCCCTGTTCCGTCCCTCTTCCATTTCCCCACTTCCATTAAGCTCGTCGCTGCTGCCCACGATGATCCTACGATCGTCAACAATGGGCTTGTCGATGCTCACACTACTGCTGCTGCTTATCGCGGGTGTGAATGCCCAACGACAGCCCCAACATTCCGTGTCTTCGTTCAATAATTTACCTGCTAACTTGTTTTTCTTCGATGATACTGAGGTGAGTCTGAGCTTGTGTTGAATCTTGTTGATTTTAATTTTGGTGTAGAGTGCGATATACCATGATGTTATGGAAGGGACCGTCTATGTCTCCCAGGACGAGGGGAAGAGCTGGGCATTGTCGTCTGATATTCCAAAGGGCGAAGCATCCATGGTCGTTGAACATCCCTTCAACAATAAATATGTGAGTCCCTTACCTCTCTCCTTCCTACTCCTCCCTGAACCCTTTCCAGGCCTTCGTCCTGACCTCCTCGGCCAAACACTATCGCACGGAAGACAGAGGCAAAACATGGCGCTCATTCACACTCCCCATCCCACCAGCTCTCGTCGCCCGCCCTCTATCCTTCCACTCCGATCCCGCGAAATATGGGTACATCCTCTACCAAGGTACCAAATGCGATAAAAGCGGTTGGGGTGCTGTATGTCACGATGAAGTGCGTGTTCCCTCTCAAGCATCTTTTTAAGATAAGGCCAATGCTAATGAACTCGCAGACATACTACACAAAAGAAGCCTTCTCCGACGACCCCCAACTCCTCCTCTCCCAAACATCCCGCTGCCAATTCGCCCACTCCACAAAAGAATTCAAACACGAAGCCCCCTCAGACCTAATCTACTGCGTCGCCTTCGACTCTTCCTCCCCCAGCTCCCTCTCCTCCTCCCGCCTCTTCTCCTCCCCCGACTTTTTCGCATCAAAGGAGAGCACTAAAGTCGAAGACCTTGGCATTGGCGCTAAGAACTCTCGAGGCGTCATCGCTTTCGCCATCGTGTCCAAATTCGCTGTCGTGGCGCTTAAAGATCTTTCCAGAGGCAGTCAAGGGGAGATGCTACTCTACGTCACGATAGACACTAAAACATGGGCAAAAGCCCACTTCCCACACGCCTCTTCCGCCCTTCTCCACGAAAACGCATACACCCTAGTAGAAAGCACTTCCCACTCCCTAGCCGTCGACGTCGTCCTCTCCTCATCCTCTACCAACCCCTCTGGCACAGTCGGAACGCTCTTCGTGAGCAACAGCAATGGGACTTTCTTTGTTGAGAGTTTAAAAGGGACGAATAGGAACGAAATGGGGTATGTGGATTATGAGAGGGTTTATGGAGTTGAAGGTGTTGGCGTGGCGAATGTGGTTAAGAATAGGGATGAGGTTGAGGGGAGGGGGTCGAGGAAGAAGTTGGGTAGTTTGATTACTTTTGATGATGGTGCGTCCCTTATCTTTCTTTATTTCTCTATACTAACCCACCACCAATAAAGGCTCTTCATGGACCCCCCTCCGCGCCCCGGCCACCACATCCTCCTGCACCCCCTCAACATCCTCCGACTCCCAATGCTCCCTCCACCTCCACAGCGTCACAACTCCCCACAACTTCGGCCGCATCTTCTCCTCCCCCGCGCCAGGGTTCGTAATGGGCGTAGGCTCCGTAGGAGACTACCTCCTCCCCTACGAAGAATCCCACACATACCTATCCACCGACGCAGGTGTATCATGGACCCAAATCGCCTCTTCCGCGCGAAAATACGAATTCGGTGATAAAGGCTCCATCCTCGTTACCGTCCCCGATGCCGAAGCTACCACCAAAACGGTGGAATATTCAATGGATCTCGGGAAAACGTGGAAGACTTATGAGCTTCCGTTTCCTTTGAGGCCTAGGGCGTTGACGACGCTCCCGGATTCGACTTCGCAGAAGTTTTTGTTGCTTGGGAATGTGGCGAAGAAGGATAGGATTGGGGATGTTGGGAGTGTGGTTATTGTTTGGTTGGATTTTGCGGAGACTAGGGGGAGGAAGTGTGATGAGGGGGACTTTGAGAAGTGGTATGCTAGGAGTGGGAGAGGGGAGGAGGGGAAGGAGTGTTTGATGGGTCATAAGGTACGTGCTCCTTCTTGCTCTTTGCGAAGGACCCGTATACTCATTAATACGGCAGCAATGGTATAAACGGAGAAAGCCTGATGCGGACTGCTACGTTGGCGAGAAATACCAAGACCCAGTTGAACATGAGGATAACTGCGAATGCACCGACGTTGATTACGAGTGGTGAGTAGTCATTTCCCCTCTTTGTTGTTTTTATCGCTCTAAACACGCCTCTAGCGACTACAACTTCATTCGCAACGGGGATAAATGTACCCCCGTCGGACCTGAGCCCATCCCAGCGGGAGTGTGTAAAGACGCCAGTGGGACGTATAAAGGATCTTCTGGGTATCGTAAGATTCCTGGGAATACGTGCGTTGGTGGGATTAAGAAGGATGAAAAGGTGGATAAGAAGTGCTCTGAAGGTACGTTGCGAGCTTTTCTAGTTTTGAGGCGCGCTGATCATGGTGCTGCTTGTAGCTCAACCTGATGAGGGACAGATTGTTACTCAGATTGTAAGTCGAGCTTGGAACTTGCATCTGGGGGTACTAATAATTTATGCCTTTTAGCACCCGCTTCCATCTTCCATCCATTCGCATGCGTATTTCAGGGACGGAAAGGTACCTTTTCGTCATATCTTCATTTTTCTTGTTCTCATCTATCTCATTAGACGATCCTGGTCCTTCTTAACGATCACACAATGTGGCAATCGCTCACGGAAGGCTACAGCTGGGACCAGCTCTTCCCCGAGGAACGCTTTTTCGCCTTCTACCACCACAAGTACTCTTCCGATCGAGCGTACCTTATCACCCAATCCGATAGGTTCTACTATACCACTGACTCTGGGCGTACATGGAATAAGCAAGTGGCCCCGACACCCCCCAATTCATTCGGCGCGCAGATTCTTCGATTCCATCCCGTCTCTGATAGGATCATATGGACAGGGAACAGGGACTGTGGACCGACTGAAGGGACTTGTCATGCTGAGGCTCAGTATTCGCTGGACAACGGGAGGAATTGGATGCTCGTGGAGAAGTATGTGAGGAACTGCGCGTGGGCGAAGGATGCGGAGCTTGATACGGATCCGAATGAGATTCTGTGCGAGTCGTATAGGGATAAGACGGGCGATCAGAGGGTGTTTGTGATGAATCCGCTGGAGCTTGTTACGGGGACGAACTTTTATCAGAATAAGAAGAAGGTGTTTGATGAGGTTGTTGGGTTTGCGAAATTTTCGGAGTATTTGGTTGTTGCTGAGGTGGGTTGTCTTGTGGTCGGGTGATAGCTGTTTGCTAATTTGTTCTCTACAGATGTCGCCGCAGAAGAGGTCGTTGGATCTACAGGTTTCGTTGGATGGGAAGAACTTTGCTACTGGCAAGTTCCCGCCTAGCATGCACCCAGAGACACATGTAACTATCGCGTTCATCCTTTATCAGTTCTGAGCTAATGATGTCTATAGGCATACACCGTTTTGGAGTCGAGCACGAAATCTCTCTTCCTCCACATGACTATGTCCGAACCACCAGCGCCTTACTGGGGCAATATCCTCAAATCGAACTCGAATGGTACCTACTTTGGCCTATCCATCCAGAACGTCAACCGCGACGAGCGAGGATTTGTCGACTTTGAGAAGATGATCGGCCTCGATGGGATCGCGTTAATCAATGTGGTGGCTAATACCCAGGAAGCCGTGTTGCATGGTCAGAAGAAGCTCCAGACTAGGATTACGCATAATGACGGTGGTACTTGGAAGACGCTTACGCCTCCTAAGGTGGATTCGCTTGGACAGCCGTACGCGTGCGATACAGTTGTGAGTCCATCTTTGTTTTCAGGATGCAAGGTAGCTGATTATTGTAGAAATGCGCTTTACACGTCCATGGATATACCGAGCGCATCGACCCCAGAGCCACTTACAGCACACCGTCAGTAGCCGGTCTGCTCATGGCCGTCGGAAACGTCGGGGAAACGCTAGCACCGTACACAGAGAGCGACACCTTCCTCAGTCGCGACGCTGGATTCACCTGGGAAGAAGTACGAAAAGATGCTCATCTCTGGGAATTTGGCGACTCCGGGTCTATTCTCATAATGGCAAACGATGAAGAACCAACTGACATTATCGTCTTTTCCACGGACGAAGGACTCAGCTGGCGCGAGTATAAATTCACAGATGAGAAGATGCGCGTGCGGTATATCGTGACGGTACCATCGGATACTAGTAGGAAGTTCATCCTCTTTGGTGATAGGCAGCGTGAAACTGGTGTAGTTGCTGTCCAGGTTGATTTTTCTGCTTTGACATTGAAGAAATGTAAGCTTCCCTTAGCTATCATTCACTTATTCGATCTAACAGGTCCGGTTTAGGTGTTCTGGATATTGAGACAGATCCTGGTCACGATGACTTTGAACTATGGAGCCCCAGTGAAGAGCGCGAAGAACGCTGTCTCTTCGGACGACAGACATTATATCATCGCAGAGTTCGCGATAGAAATTGTGTAGTTGGAGATCAGCCAAAATTGGACGCTAAAGTGGTGTATAACTGCCCTTGTGCCAAGGTCGATTTCGAATGGTACGTTTTGTACTTTTAACGTTCGTGTCAAACCTGACGCAAGTCAATAGCGAGTTCAACTACGTCAAGAACGATAATGACGAATGCGTAGCTGTTGAGGGAACCACGCCTATACCCGACGATTCATCTTGTAAAAACGGGGAGGACTATTGGTACGAACGTACTGCATACCGTCTCATCCCCTATTCGTCGTGCGAAGGTGGCATACGCCTGGATCGTGGTGAAGCACATGTCTGCCCTGGCTTCAAATCGAAGGGAGCTTTGTTCTGGATGTTTGTGGTCATGATTCCGTTCGCGTTCACCGCTCTTGTTGCGTATTACTACTACCGTCGCAGTGGGATTGCCAGAGGGTACGTCTGTCTTTCTATCGTCTCCTTAGAGCAGATTTCTCATCACCTCCTCGTAGAACCATCCGACTCCCAGGCGATGGCAGCCGAGCGTCTTTCCGAGACGATTCTGGCATCCTGGGCACTTTGGCATCCGTACCATGGTTTCTTGTCGGTCTTGCTGGTATTGCTTTCGAGTGGGTCACATCTCGGACGGATCGTCTGCCTTTCCGTGAACGCAGAGGGTATAGGAATGTACCGATTGATGAAGATGCGCAGGTGCTGCGATTCGAGGATGAAGAGTAGTTTATGGTAAAACACGCCTATGTTCAAATGGTACATTGCTATCTAGTTATTTATTAATTTTCTTTAAAGTAGTAGTAGCTTGGATCCTGACTGTAAATATAATCATGCTATTAGGAGTGAGCATTACGTCAGGACGAGTATGGCTGGATACGGGTATTGTATGTTGGGAAAACATGAAGGACTTAGACTTTCCTGGATCTTCCTGAGATGGAAACATCTTTCCTGCATTGCGGCCGGCAAGCCACTCGCTTAGATGAGAAGGTAAATCCGTGATTCGTGATCATGAAAGGCCTGATCTAATGATCAGATGTCGAGTTCATTTCCGGACATCCACCTTACCACCACACCGTCTTCAGACCACTATCACTCCAAGTACTGAAAATTTACTTCGGTCTACTAGCAACTACAGCAATGAGCATACAATTGGCGTCCGACCCTTATCTTATCGATTGGAAATAAGCGGACTTCGGTGGTAAACGCATTCTATTGGCGTCGATTTGAGGGCTCCGAGTGGATCTTCTTGGTATATAATGGACTTCGAAGAGTTGGATTTCTTCAAGAGAAACTCCTTCTCTTGATTCTACGTCGTATTACTCCTCCATCCCGTAACCATGCAAGCCATTCAGGTCAACGAAATCGGTGGCCCGTCGATCTTGAAGTCTACGACACTCGAGATCCCTTCCATCACTGCCGACAATCAGATCCTCGTCAAAAATGTATTCACCGGCTTGAACTACATTGATATCCAGGTGCATACGGGCTACAATATATTCAAATCGACGTCTTTCTAACCGTCCTTAGGTCCAAATCGGCAAAATTCCACCTACCCTACCCTACATCCCCGGAATGGAGGGAGCAGGAATCGTCGAGAAAGTAGGCTCGGCCGTAGCCTCTCAATTCCCTGTAGGAAGCCGCGTAGCTTACATGTCCTTCGGAGCCAAATCCTACGCCCAATATACCATAGTCAACGCCTTCGCCGCAGCCCCAATCCCCGACGGCCTCTCATTCGAAGACGCCACTGGATCCATGATGCAAGGTCTCACCGCTCACTACCTCATCTCCAAAGATGGCGTATACCATGTCAAGAAGGGCGATAATATCCTCATTCACGCTGGTGCAGGAGGAATGGGATTGACGCTTACTCAGATTTGCTCCCATATTGGAGCCAATGTGGTTACTACCGTTTCTACGGCTGCGAAAGCGGAGCTTTCGAAAGCTACGGGTGCTGCTGCTTCCGTGAGGTATTCGGATGACGAGGGGAAACCTGTTGATTGGACGAAGGAGGCGTTGGCTGCTACTACGGATGGACAAGGGTTCGAAGCTGTCATCGACTCCGTTGGTAAAACCACCTTCACAGGTTCTCGCGACGTTCTCAAGAAACGTGGCTACCTCATCTTATTCGGCGATTCATCCGGTCCCCCAGATCCGTTCACCCCTGCGTTCTTCGCTCCCAAATCGTTATTCTTCACCCGCCCCGTTCTTTTCCACTACGTGGATAGGGAGGGAGAGCTGCAGAGTCGTGCCAAGGATGTGTTTGAATGGGTTAAGACTGGGGCTGTGAAGTTTGAATACACGAAGTATGCGCTTGCTGATGCGTGGAAGGCTCATGAGGCGATGATGGCGAGGAAGACTACGGGTAAAATCCTTATTGAGATTCCGCAGTAAATTTTTTAGAATATATACCTTGTACCAGCTTTTCGATCTGACATTAACGTGCTTTATATAAATCTGAAGGACGTTATTTCTAAATGAACCTTGTAAATTATGTCAGAGTCGCCTCATACTTTAAGGACGTTTCTATGATATTATATTCGACGAGTAACTGAAGGCCTTGAGGATTTGGAGTGGAGTTACACATAAGAACCAAGAAGTAGAGCATTTAGCAATCGCAATCACTTCATACTTTACTCTACTACGACGACGACCCGAAACGCTTCGAAACAGGCCGCATCATAACCTTTGTCCGAATCCGAATCCGAAACATCCCACTGGAAATTAACCTCGTGGGATTTAAGTAGAGTCTCAGGCAGATAAACCCGTCCCGTGTTTTCAGCCATATTTTTTGAATTCAGGCGCGATGTTTCACTTTTTGGGGGAAAAAAATAGGAATATGTGGGATTATAAATTACGTCGACTTCGGGGTCGTCCAGTATATCTAAGAATCAAAACAAATATTAATGTTAATATTCGTAAAAATGATGAAGCAAAAGCGTCACATATCTTGATACCCAGTAGCCCCGCCATACGCGTTTGAAAATCCCATAAATCTTGGCAAAACGCATCTGCTCTCCCATTGATGCGTGCCGCAACAGCGTGTACAACTACTTTTGGCGGTTCTCGACAGGCCGGATAAAAGCTGGAGGTGCGTATTGGCTGCTCTGATGATACAGAATTTTAAGAGGGGGTGCAGATGATGAGGAGGAGGTGAGGTGAAATAGGGGGAGAGATAGCCTGTCGGTCAAGCGGAGTGTTAATAGCTCGCTAAAAGTTGAAGGGATGAGGCTGCAGTAGTACGAACCATATACTCCATCCAATTATTGAAGCCATGTGGTCGCTACTCTGGTTACAAAAGCCAAGAGAAGAGCCCATGTTAGAGGTATGTCGTAATTGTGCGGGACCGCGTGTTGCGGTTGTCGAATATGTGCTCAAGAACATCAGAGTCGCCGATAAAGTTGATGGCGAGCTGTTTGTCGTTATCAGACAGGTAATGTCCGAGTCGAGATCCCAGGTGATGCTGTCCTCTTGTGGCTATTGCACATATGTAGGATTTGATGAGCCGGTAAGGATTGTTGAGTTCACGTTGGCAAGAACACTCATGGCAAGGTGGGGTATTTAAGTCTGAGCATAAGACTTTGGAGGAGGACCGAGACAAGTAGATGCTCACTGGGGTTCTGGGCGACTCACCAGAAAAATGTCGTATCGCCAAGTATCACATATATCACACCTGTTCGATGTATCCGAGGTCGTGTATGTCTCGGTCTGTTGAAACTTTGCTTTGCCATAGGTTTGGCAGGATGGCCGAGGATTAAGCGAGGGGCAATGACAGCGATTTACTATTTAGAGCGACGTAAGGTGTGCACAGTCCGTGGCACGAGGTTACTCTCGCGCTTACTAGCTCTTATCATCAATCCACCATCTACAGCAAGCTCTCAACAGTTGTTCCTCATCTCGTCGAGCTCAATGGCACAGTCCAATATCTCTTTATTTTCTGCAAGCTCCGAAGTAACGGTGAAAGATGGTGCAGTGATTAACGCAGCAAATTCAATGACCAATAATATCACATATAATTATAATCAGCAAGGTACGTTCAGTTCCAGCTACTTTAATACCTACAGCCTATCTAACTTTTCCAACACCAGCAATCGCTGCTCTCAAGCTGCTAGAGTCTCTCAACACCCCCAGCGCTCGGTATGACTCCTACGAACGCGAGCTGCAACAGGCCTGCATCTGTCGTGAAGGGACACGCGTGGAAGTTTTGACGAAGATATCAGATTGGCTTGATGTCGATGCTAGCCAACATATTTGCTGGGTGTCAGGGTATGCGGGCACCGGCAAGTCTACGATTGCCCACACCGTCGCAGATGATTGCTCCAAGCGTGGATGGGTTCCTCTTACGTTCTTCTTCTCACGAGCGAACGGACAACGCACGGACTTGGCGAGAGTCATCCCCACTTTAACTTGTCAACTCGCCGCTTTTATTCCGACAATCAAGCCGCTCGTCGAGAAGGCTTTTGTCGATGACCCAGATATTTTAGACACAAAAATGGAACATCAGATCAAGAAGTTAATCCAAGAACCGATATCACTTCTTTCTCAGTCGGGAACCATTCCACAAGTCATTGTTATCATTGACGGTGCTGATGAGTGTAGCTGCCATGACAACCAGAAACGGCTGGTCGCTCTGTTCGCAGGTGCACTCTTTTCATCTCAGAATAAATGGACTCGGGTGCTGCTCACCAGCCGCCCAGAGTATCAGATCCAACAGCAGTTCAAGCTAGTTGAAGCAGATGTCATTCATTTGCTACTTCAGGATTTCGATGCTACTGATGACATTCGGAAATATTGTGTGGATGAATTTACAAAGCTGCAAAAAACCCATTGGGAATATATCAAGCATCTTGGCACTTGGCCTTCGGGTGCTCAGATAGATCAAGTTGTCAGCAAATCTGAGGGAGTGTTTATCTACATCTCAACTCTCTTCCGATACTTAGCTGATGATGATGATTTTACTCCTGAAATCAAGCTAGAAATGGCTTTGGAGGCACATTCTGGTCTTGACTCCATCTATCACCAAGTTCTATCGGCTGCCAAAGGGAAGAATCAGAAAATAGTACTGGATACCATCATTCTTCTTCAGAAACCACTCTCTATATCAGCTCTTGGAGAACTGCTGGGAGGAGATGTCAATGTCCAGCATGCTCTTCGTGGTTGCAAATCCATTTTGAAAATCCCACAATCCAATGACAACCCTATTTTGCCTTTTCATGCATCTCTTGGAGACTTCCTTGTAGATCAAAATAGATCTGAGGATAAATGTGTGAACCTGGAAGAGCATCACAAATTTATTCTTCTGAAGTGCCTTGCTCTTGTGAATAGTCTGGAAGGGGTTTCAGATGCAGCAGTCATCCATGATTCTCACTTCTATGCATGTCAAAAATGGGTGTACCATCTCAAAATGACATTCACTTCTTCAAAAGAATTGGAGCAGTGCACTCAAGATTTGCAGATTTTCATAGCTAATGTTGGCAATCAACTGGTGAAGAAATGGATAATTGGGATGGAGACTCTGAGTCAATTTTGGCAGTTTGAGAAGGAATTTGAGCAAATGAAAAGGGTAACTATTCCCTCCTAAGAGCAATGTTCTTTCTAATTATATTGTAGAAACTCGTGGAACATCAAACTTCAAATAGACTGCAAAAACATTTCAAATATATGGAAACTATAATTAAAGTATAATTTTTTACAACAATAACTCAACAACCACTAATGCATTTGTTTAACAGAGTGTATGTCAAAATAAAATATTTAAAAATAGTGAAAATGAATACTATTGTCCTAATTAATAATAGGTGGTGAGTTTGTTGCTGTACTTCACTATAAAAAATTAGAAGACTCTTGCCTTATTGCTTGACCTCAGTCTGTAAGTGCCTGATTTCATCTCCAGGTCTCTTCACTGATTATTGCCTGGTGTTGCCTGGTGTCAGGAAGTAAGTGCCTGATTCCATCTCCAGGTCTATTGGCTGATTGTTGGCCGGTTTTGCCTGGTCTCAGGCAGTAAGTGCCTGATTTCATCCCCAGGTCTCTTGTCTGATTGTTGGCTGGTTTTGCCTGGTCTCAGACGGTAAGTGCCTGATTTCATCTCCAGGTCTCTTGGCTGATTGTTGGCTGGTTTTGCCTGGTCTCAGAGAGTAAGTGCCT
>JASFDC010000276.1:0-10926 GCA_036937075.1 Mycocalia duriaeana | reverse complement strand
GTCAACCGCCGGTCAATCACCGTTCCAACGCCTTTGAGGCGTTGACATATCAAACGCCCTTGACATTGCCGGCAGTGTCTGTGATGAAGGAGATCGTGCCCTATAACGGCGGGAACGAGACTAAAGAAAGAGGCCGTATGTCAAGCATGTCAAGCGAGCCAGCCCTCGATGAAAAGTTGGCATTGAAGGTGTTGGCAAATAAGTGTCAATACGGCTGGATCATTGGTTGTAGCACACGACGAGTTTACGAGGGGGGTGCGAATTCTTTGTCCAACCGGCGGTGTAATATCCTGGAGTCCAGGCATTCTTCTACCCATGCCAGGCTTTCCATCCCCCAAAAATCAAGGTGATCGTCTATGTGGGCTCCTTATATAATTCATGTCAGCTACTGCTAGTATGGGACGACCCTAGGGCAAAAATTGATCATCGTCTTCGCCGGTGACTACATAAGTATTCATAAATATCAATAACAATCACCAATATAACCTTCGATAAACTTGCGGATAAACGTATGTTCTATATATTCTTAAATGTGCGCTACGTGTCTGATGACTTCCTTTATTCCCTTCATAAATCGTCTTGGCATGTGTATAACGCCTCTCAGAGAACGCGCGAAAAGTAAGGCGGGGATATTATATACAACTCGCGTCGCTGTCGCACAGAAAAACATGTACATTCACCTCTAGTTCGCCAATATTCTGCAAACCAAATAGTGTGCACGGACAGCATCATTCTCAAATTTGCGCTTGCAACATATATGTAACATGATTGTGGTGCAATATGAGCATACACCATGCATTAATAGGAGGTAGAGGGTGACAAATAGCGTCTGAAATACACCCTAAAATTTCAAACACCTATTAAGCTTTGTATCTACCAAGTTTCCCATTTCATAATGCATTTCGGATAAGCCTTCTTGTACGATAGACGGTCAAATATCTTAACTTTTCACGCGATGATTGTTTGAGCATAATTCCGGGAATCACCAGTCACTGTGTGGATTCACATTTCTTTATACATTTAAGGTAAGTCTTCTTGTACGATAGAGGGAGATATATATCTTACATATCCTTGCGATGGTCTTCCTATGCAGTACAAATCTGGGCAGCACCAGTCAGAATTCGGGATGCATGGTTCATTAATTTTCCCGCATTCCGGAGGTGAGGCAAATCCTGTCGAGTTATCGAAGAATGGTCGCTTTAGCACAGCATTGAAAGCAAATTCGTGGGTGCCAAAATTTTGACTTGAGGCAAGAGCCCCAAACGCTTCAGAAAGTAAAATGTATGCTTTGAGTAATTGCATGTGGGCGATTGATTAAAGGACTACTAGAACACCTAGATACATATATATAGTGAGTTGGGCGAACGTTTATAGCATCGCGATGCACCTCCGTAATCATTCTTTTAGTCATTCAAATACAGTGATGATAGTAGTGCAAGAATGTCAGATCGGCCTAGAGATCAACATTTACATCCACATTGAATTGATTCAGCTGACACCATAGCATTTCACATAGCTTGTGTCACCATTAGGATCTCATATAGCCTTTTCTATCGTTACACGTTTGTGCACTAGTACCAGTATGAACTTAACGCCGAGATGGGGTGAATTACGCGAACAAACTATTAATGCTTCTGGGCGCTTCTGCTTGTGCTGGCTTCCTAGCCGTGTTGAGGCAACGATTCGGGGTATATTTGGCCAGCGCTTGATAACGATAGTCTTCCTCGTGTAAACCAGGTTAATATTGTAGCGCAAATACGGGAGAGTGACCTATCTATGTTCCTCCCTAATTTTTTCAAATACTGAACCACGTGTCTGAAGAAACTCCATATAATTTCTGGATACCTTCATGGTTTGTGAACTATCTATGAATAGAGCTTGACGCTACAATAAGGCGTTTATAAAACTAGTAAAGCTCCGTTGAATGGGGTTGGGTATCACCAATCTACTTCTCATACTCTGTTAAGAGACTGACATGATTTGTTGTGCCATGACACGTGGGCGCTAATTCTAAGTAGACACCTCCGCAGCTGTCGAAATGTGCCAAAAAAGGAACTAGACATTCTCTAAATTCGCAGGGACTGGCTGTTTGAAAGTTGGCATTTTAAAAGCATCCATTCGAATTTGCTTCAGGACTCAGTTGAGATCAGTTTATATACTTTCCATACATCGAGTAGTGAAGAAGAACATATATAGCTTTGTTGGATTCCGGTAAAAAAAGATACTCCGGAATTCCGTTATTTGTGCCAATGTGGCCGATTTATATTATTCGGCGTCGCTTTTGAATTACTTCACGAGCAGGTTAATGCGTTCATCATGAGTAGATCGTGGCTCGGCAAGATACTGTACCAATCACAATTATTCGTCCGTCATGCGCCAAAGACTTGCTGGATATCGCCAACATCACACGTTTGTCCCAGGTCACATATAGGTTGGCCGACGGCCAGATTCTGTTTGGAAAATTAGCATAAATTGAGAAAAGAATTTTCAAAAAAGTAGACATTTTACCGACATTAGTAAATTTGAGAATGGGCATACATATTGTGCAATGTTTATGACACTGATCGGCCAAATTGGTCGAATTTTCTACCTATGTCCCATGTCACAACGCGGCTGGCTCGAGATACAAATTCCTCCAACCTGTCCCAGGTCACACCCCCGGACAAATAATTTTGATTGGTACAGTATCTACAAGGGTAAGCAAATATTAACTTAGGACGCGACATTTTTTTATGGCATAGCGATAAAAAAAATATCCCTCCGAAGCTTTTCTCATGCTAAATATCTGCTGATATTTGGCAGCCCGATATTTGTCAAACAATGTCAATTTATTAGTTTATTAAAGACTATGATATCTAAACATCCAAAGATATGCCCTTAACAGTCTCCTGGAGTTTACTTATCCGTTTTCCAAAACGATCTTTTTCACTGCACGATGTCACGGACTCTATTGAAGAAAACCCACCTTAAATGTTAGCCGAGCTCAGATGCTCGATTAAGTACTTCACTAACTTTAAGGCGCTTAAATGACCATTTAAGCAGGCAGCAGCATTCGCACCATCGCTGAAATTGCCATCTACTGGGTGGCACTTGATCTCAGTCTGAGTGGGGCCGATCTCACCCGGGATTAGCCTTCCGGTGTCTGCATGACAAGATTGTTAAGGGCAAAAAATGAGCGCGTGCAAGAATATTACCCATATTGGTTAAGAATACCCGCCAAATATTCAATAACTTAATATATTTATATAGTGATGATATCATCCGAAGTGTAGAATAAATAGTTTCGATATAAATGATATCATAATAACTTATTACCTGCCAAAGATTCTAATCATTAATACGGTACCAAAGGGGAAACCGGGGTTTACCAATAGAATTATCAGAGAAATATTTATTACAGAATATGATTAGTATATAGGAAAACACCTTTTAACCAATGCGAACTTGCACGCACTCATTTTTTGCTCTGAACAATCTTGTCATGCGGACACTGGAAGGCTAATCCCGGATGAGACTGAACCAGTTTGGACTGAGTAAGAGTGGTCCCCAGACTGAGTGCGAGCGGCCCTCGGTCTGAGTGCGAGTGTTCCGCGTGCGCGAGAGCGATGAAAGTTGTATATCCCCCTTCCCATCCACCTGTTTGTTGGTATGCTTTTCTGACTCAATTTTTTAAAATTAATACATGAAGGATTTCCAGATGTATGCATCGGCATTTGGTTCGTGTAGCTGGCATTTTTCTGATTTACATTAACCTTTATAATCCCCATAGAAAGCAAAAGAAATCATATAGCTGGGTGAAAATCAGTTAATAACGAAAGCGGCGAGAAAGCAATCGATATACTGGATTGCATGTTATTTCCTTCAAGTAAAAATACTAGCCGCAGTGTTAACGATGTGCTTTTTGATATCAGCAAGCTTCGAGTCATCAGTCTCACAGAATCTGGCAGTGTTGATAATTGTATAAGCCCATAAATCGGCAAAACACGTATGGGAATAGCAAAGAAACTTACGACCAAATACAGCTGCCTCTCGTAAGATCGAAGTCGCCAATATCTCCCGTCTTGGGGGATACATGAGCCCATGCCAACCGAACATTGTCTACATAGAAACTGATTTCCAAAGTATTTTTGTCCGCTTTCACAAATGTGCATTGATTTTCCTTCGAGTACAGGGACTGCCAAGAGATAGAAGCATTGTAGTGGAAAGTCGGGCTGCTGTTCAGTGTTTGAATGGACCCCAAGGCTGTGATTTCTCCAAAGAAGCAATTATGTTTGATGGTGCCGACAACACAGTCCCGATTTGTCGCCAGTAACATTTCAGGAACAAACACGTCATCCATTGTCACATCGGCGGTGCTAGCGTTCGATGTAAAGGTCGAGATTGCGAGCGGATAATTTCCCCAAGACATGACCGTGGACGGTGGCGAATTCGAAGTCGTAGCATATGTGAGAGATTTGTAGTACTCTGTCGTGTCTAAATCATAGTCAGTCTATGGTATCTTTATCATTGATCAAGTATGGCTCACAGTGGGGACAAATTGCGGTAGGAATACTCCAAGTCGGGTTTGTACCGATCTCCGAAGGTTGAGCTGCAGGTGGCTGATCCTTATATATCATGTATGCTGAATCGATGTGGATAAATGGGTCCCGCGAGAATGGCCACGGTGGTGAGGCCGGAACCTGAGGTACATAATCATTATAATTCACAATCCTCCATGAGGAACCGTTAGACGTGGGGGGATGGGCAGAGGCCGTGACCTTTTCTGAAAAATCACCACGGCCGACCCGGGGAGACCCAAAGGTGTACAAATCACCTAGAGAAGCCTTGCTTGTACCATATCCTTCAATACACAGCTGAGCATAGCACAAAGACGAATAGGCACCGCCCAAAGAATGGCCCTATTTCACCATAGTGAGTTGAAACATTTAACATTGCGGTGCTGTAGACATCACAACTTACAGTAACATGGGTAATTGCTGTCGTAGTTCCCCCTGTGATGATATCCTGGACAGCCTTCTGGATCATCTCTGGGATAGGAGTAGTCAGCAACTTGGTAAGTAACATGGATACATGTCACGCACTAAATGGCAGATTGGAAATAGTCTGACTATAGGTTGAGAACAACGGATAATAGAAGCCCTCTGAGACTTCAGTACCCCATAGACGGCCACTAGGACGGATGGTTCTCATCGCCATTAAGTCATTTATGATTTCCCCAGTCACACTGGTCCCCTATAAAAGTGTCAGAGCAAATATTAATTCCCAAGCTTTAAATAAGTCTTTCCTTGAAAGCAATACCGATGAATGGACTATTTCCAGTGAAATTCATGGGAATGAATGCGCCACAGAATGGGCCAACAAGGTAGCGATGCCCGTCAGGATGAAGCTACACATGATATGGGTAAGACAACCAATGAAAATTGTATATCTCCTACCTCGACAAAATCTACACAGTTTCTTTTAGCACAAAAAGAATGTAGATTAAGTAGATTGACCAACCGCAAACTTGGATGAAATACATGCCCCACATTGCGGCCTTTGGATGAATTTTGATTGTCTTTAACTAATTTTCGGGTAGAATCAATGCTACGTACAAGAGTGTCAATTTGAGTTGTAGATTCCTCTAGAAGACGAAAGGCGTCTTCGTTGTTGCTGCCTGATCTATATGTTTTCGCGGCTTCCACCACCTTGGAGGTATTCCTTTAAACGGTGGGCTATTCAGGGTAGTAATCTTTACCATCAGATAAATGGCGCACCTAAGATACATAGCTGCGCTCTCCATGAAAGCTACAAATGCGTTGTTGAAATCGATTGGAGAACTAAACATTTTGACATATTTAAGTACAAACAATGAAGACTTAGATAAACACAGTGTACCCAATCTGCCCGCCGTAGACTCCTGAGTTGTGGGTTATTTACCAACCAGAATTCAGAAAGGTGTTGCTATATGCAAAATCTAGGCTCACTATTCTTGATTCCAGCCGTGATTTCGTTTGTGCTGTCCTGTGTCCATTGCACAAGGTCATCGTAGGTAGCAAAGACTGGAAAGTTTTCCAAAGGGTCGGTAACGAGGTCGAGATTCCGCAATTGCATAAGATGACGCTCCCGGAGGGCTCTCTTGATTATTTCGATGTTGGGTAGGGAAGGGGTTGCCATGTTTGCACTATCTTGTGTAGTTAGGCTTTCTAGTGAGAGAGCTGCTTATAATATGTACATAGTATATTTGTCCGATCTATGCATGCCAAACAAGAATCGAGTTATGCACATTTATTGCTGATGCAAACGACCTATTTGAGCGCAAAGTTAGCACAGTGTGTGCTTCATGTGATCAGAACTGGGGTTACAGCGGTCTGTAGTAAGGACATAGCGTGATATCCGCAGCAGTTACAATCTATCCATCCTTATGACACCCAGGCTGTCTTCGGTGGTTCTAAATTCCTTTTAGGCGCCCCTTTCCCGATCTTGTGGCTTTGGAACTACATATGAATGACATTAATGTGATACTCTCAGAAAGGAATTCTTCTTGTTTCCTTCAAACACACAAGTGCAGCTGACCATCTTGCACTTTCCCAATCCTGAACTTACCCCTCCAGGATTATTGTTGCTAGATTATAGATATAGTAGTATTTTTTTTATCAGTCATCGTGATTTGGTTAAGAGTGGATCCGGAGCGGTAAGGTGCAGGTGAACAACACTTTGCTGTGGATCACGGACCGAGTATAGTAGCATGATCTGTTCTCGTCTATATAGACATTTCTAGTTTGCACATGACAGAACTTCTGTATTGGTCTAATATACTGCATCTATGTGCTCCATGCCAGTTTTGGGTGTTGTGGTGCGTATTAACGTGTCAATCCTACTGTCTACACAGCTCCACAGACGACTTAAGTTAGCCCATGGCTGAATGGAGCATGTTGGTTTTACACAACAATCAGGTCTTGCGTTAATAATTTATGCACTCCTAAATTGGACTATTTGGGTATACGGAATACCACGATCTCTAGATTTCTTTGGGCACGGGGTGGGGCTGTTGGGTCGCTCTCGGGCTGTGGGGCGGGGCTACCATACATTAAGCGTTTAAGCGCCAGACAAATTAGCGCTAGATCGGGGGGCAAAAACGGTTATGAAATTCAGTACAGGCTGACCAAGCACCTAGAAGCATTATTAATAGTTTGTTTGTGTAACTCGCCTTATGTGGGGTCAAGCTCATGTTCACATGTAGTACCACATGCAATTACTCGAAGTATTCATGTTACTTTCTACGTCACTTAGACCTCTTGTCTCTGGTAACGTTATTGGCAGTAACAAATACTTGCTTTAATTCTGCGTTCTAGGGAACAATCTTCGATAACCCGACGGTAGTGGCCGAGGCTGACGATCGCGGGCAACTCGATGCTAATTGCAGAGATCAGCCTAAAGGGTGGTGCTGCCCTGTATTGTACTGCCGCCAAGGCCCTGGACAGACATTTGTAAGATATACATCAGGAATGGGGCGCCAGATGGCAGAAAATCGGCGTGGAAGCGTGCAAAACGTGCGAGGCGTACAGAGGCGTGGCACGCTTATGTCCACCTTTTGCACGCCTACTATGATTTGCCTTCAGTGCCAATCTCGTTTGAGTCTCCCATAAAATACATTGCTTTGTGCATGATGGCCTCACTGTTTATTATTTACCGAAGCACTTCAGATCAATAATCAAAAGAAACTTACTACGTAAATTAAACACTACGTCCGTATAATCCATGTGACCGTTGAGGCGTGGCCTCCCGAGTTAAAAATTAGGTGTAATATATTAAAAAAATGACCGGTGAAAGTGAAAGTGAAATCCAAGTGAAATTGTCGAAGCGTGGGAAAAGAGAAGTGAAGGGAAAATGTAAAATATTGTGTGGGAAAAAGTGAAGTGAAAAAGTGACTTTATACGCAGTCGCAACAGTTACAACCTATCCATCTATATGACACCCAAGCTGTCTTCGGTGGTTCTCAATTCATCGTGGGTGTACCTTTCCGGATCTTTTGGCCCCTAAGCTATTTATGAATGACATTAATGTGATACTCGCAGAAAATACAGCGCTTGTTAATCTAAGCGCGGGGTGATTGGAAGCGCCCGATCGCCTCTTTGTTTACGGCAACGTGTCGCGGCCAAAAACTTTTGAAAGGCAGATAGTGGGAGGATGGATAATAGAAAATTGGGATTGATAACAGTAGAGAGTCTGATTGGGTTGCAAATAGTGGGATGAAATTGACACTAACTAGTGGGATGATTTGACGACAGTGGGATATGTCCAGGCCTTTAAAGTCCCCCTCCTTTTCTGCTAGTACCAATGGCCTGGTGGAACATTGGGTAAGGGGCACTGCCAAACTCTTCTCATCCTTCCCCTTATCACCACGATCGCGGGGTGTGCAGCGCAGATAGAAATGTAGTAGATCTTGTTTCTAGAGCAGGCGTGAACGCAGGTCTGTCCTCCAATTGGCCAGGGACTGAAGTGCCTACCACGCTCGATGTAAGTATATACATAAGTCCCCAACCCACAAGTTGGGGTTCGATTTTCTGCGACAGGAACGAGGACTTAGACGCTTGGTCCAGTGAATGCACCCCAGAATGTGCCAAATGGGAAGAGAAACCCCACTTCCAAACTCTTCTCATTCTTCTACCATATCACCGCGATCGCGGGGTGTGCAACGCAGATGGAAATGAAGTTGACCTTACTTCTAGAGCAGGCGTGAACGCAGGTCCTGTCCTCCGATTGGCCGGGGACTGAAGCGCCACCATGCTCGATGT
Organism: Mycocalia duriaeana; assembly: GCA_036937075.1. Taxonomy (NCBI): domain Eukaryota; kingdom Fungi; phylum Basidiomycota; class Agaricomycetes; order Agaricales; family Nidulariaceae; genus Mycocalia; species Mycocalia duriaeana. The sequence continues at coordinate 2,149 of JASFDC010000276.1, read as the reverse complement.
ACACATGAGCCACCAATCCACAAGTTAGGACTTGATGTTCTGCGATAGGAACGAAGGTTTCGGCGCTTGGTTGCAGAATAGATTTTCAACATGTTATAAAAGCCATCCATCGCATATCGTGGATTTCCACCATCGCCACTACCACCTCCAATTCCCCAAAATGACCTCTATTACTGCCGATTGTATGTCACATATCTCATGTCATACTTCTTGAGACTCACCAGCCATCTCATAGATGCTTATGCCTGGCTTCAGAACCATGCGGTCTACGCCACGCAGAGCGACGGCACCGAAGTTATTACAGGCTATCTCTCTGTGGAGAAGCCCATTGACTCTCCCGACAATGCGAACGTTCGGATCACCGCGTTTGAGTGGGGTATCGGGCCCTTAAGAGCGAGGATCATTTATTTGAAGATATTCTGTTTCTGATTGTTATTTTTCGCCTTTCTAGGTCAGAGGCGTCGTCGACACTTCGGGATTCGCCGACATTACTGCCTCGATCACTGTTCCGGTTCTTGGGCCCATTAACATTGCTGATCTTGGAGTCAATCTTCAGAACCCGTCAGCGACTGCCAACATAAACCTAAAAATTGCATCAGGATATGTGACGGTGTCCCTGCAGAATATGACGGATGTATACATTGACGCTCACGTCGAAAGCCCGTTTGGAAATGTCGACCTCGACCATACCAAAATATTCAGCATTTAGTAAGCCTTCCCTTATTTTTATTTGGACATTTTATCTATCAATCTTACTTTTAGTGGGTTGACACTAAAAAATGCCAACGCTCGAACTCTTAACTTCACCTGCACAGACCTCGGAAAGAAGGTCACGCTCTTGCTTACATTCCAGTTTCCTCACCCCAGCAGCTTGTATGTCGACCAGTTCCCCCTCTGTTGGAGTAAGTCATTTGTATTTATCCACGTTGACTCGGCCGGTGTTAAAGCCTATAATCGCAGAGGTCATACAGTTTCCAGCTAGCGGAACAAACCAAGCGAAAGTCACATATACAGCAGATACGGCTTTCATGGTTCCACAGGTTATATTTCGTCTCCCTTTTATTCTTGGATCGCGCGATGACGACTTCATTTATAGGTGGATGATCACGATTTAGTCTCTGCTGCTAATTCTAAACCGTGCTCTGTAAGCCCATACAGTGGTGGCACAAGCTTTTATCTGACAACATTTCATGCAGACTGGGCAAGAGTGTTCTGTTAAAAACGACGGTAGCAGTAACTACATTACTGATGCGGAGACTGGCGTCAGCGGTTTCCTCGAGTGTTTTAATTTTACAAACGCAAAGACCGATATTGGGATCGTAAGCATTCTTTGGTTTCATATATTTCTTTACTGTTACTGACACGATGAGTCCATTAGGGCTTCATGATTGATAACAATGACATAGCCCCCATTCTTTTGTGGACCGACGTTGCGTATGTGTCATCGATCTTACGATCATCCTTCATTTTCATTTCAATTACTTACTCCAAAATATCTAGTGACAAGGATTACGCCAAGGCTGCATTCACTCCAACCCTGCATATTTATTCGACCTCCGACTATCAAGGTACTGGGATTTGATTACTACACACAGACTAGTACTTACCCAAATATTGATCCCCAGAAACCCAAATGATCAAAGGAGCCATCCAGTCTCCGTGTCTCTGGAGCCAGGACCTCGAAACGCTGGATTCCTTAACCAATCTTAAGTTGACGGTTGACGCGCACACTGGAGACATCAAGATTACTATCGTTTAGTTAGCTGAGAGACCATATAGCTTGAAGGCCATTGTGATAGTAAGAGGACCCTCTATCACTTTCTTGCGCACTCTGATGGTAGCCGTATTGTTTCCACCTTTTTAGCTCATATTAAAATGTATTTTCATCAGACTGTATTCTTCTCGGACGCATGCCCGTCCTCTTTTAGTTCAGTTTTTTCCTAGCGACGCACAACTATCTCAAACTTGCAATATATCTTTAAGCGCGCTCTACTTCAACAGCTTGTTCCTTACTTTGTAAGCGTGAAACGAAAATTTTTGAGGCCCGAATAACGCCCGTAATTGCCGCCCAACAAATGACTTCGGGATGTGAGAGGATGCGCGCAAAGCGCTTTAAAGGTGAAAAAGCGCGAGAAGGTAAACACTTTCA
>JASFDC010000275.1:0-10963 GCA_036937075.1 Mycocalia duriaeana | reverse complement strand
CCTATGACTGTAACCAGTCATAGTGGCCTTTTGGCTCAGTTGGATTATTGCATGATTCCCAGTGTAGTTCTTCACAGAACTCCAGGCAAGTATTTAGTTGTCCTCAATATAGCTTCTGATAAATTCAGAAAAGTGACCACACCAGGAATTGAACCTGGGACCTCCCCAAATATATGTAGGTATGCTCTTAACCACTAAGCTATATGACCATATTCAATATAGGAGTTGGATATGGTTATATATCCAAGGATGGATATAAGTCACTGATGCTAGCGTACACTGTGTCAAGTCCTGAACTTTACATGCTACGCTCTGACATTACTCCGGTATTTTACTGGATTGATCTGTACGTCATTGCCATATTCAGTATACGTTTATTATATGTTTCCTTTTTGGTATTACTTATTATAACTCTTGAACAATTACAGACAATTAGTTATTGTATTCAACTCCAGTCTCTGACTCCGTACTACTCCGGTAGTTATTGTTTCTGAGACGACTTATTGTATAAGTCATCGTTAACCTATTATATAATTACAATTAGATCCTTACGTATTTAAGCTCATGTATTCGTACTGTAGACTTCAGTTCAAATATCGACTAAGATTACTCATAGTCAGTTACCTCTCGTTCAACTCACTCCTGAACCCTTGGTACGATCTTATTGCAAATTAGGACACTAGGACTATCCAGGAGTGCAGCACATAAGCTGAAGCTAAGTTCTATCTGCCTTACAGTCACACTCACTCCGCCTCAGTCTGTTATTACTCCTTTGCAGTCCGACACTCCAGTCATGGCTGTGCCTTACCTACAATCTCGTACTTAACACACTGTGTGCCTCTGTACATGCAATAGAGTGTGACTTATAGATCCTTGTCATAATTAAATATGCTGACACATCACACAATCTAACACTCCCCCATGATGTGGCAGGTCACATGATATAGAAGATCACATGACCACTAAGGCACTTTATGACTAAGCAGGATGATCCAGACTGCGCTGGGGCCCATAACCTGATAAATTCAGAAAAGTGACCACACCAGGAGTTGAACCTGTGACCTCCCAAATACATGTAGGTATGCTCTTAATCACTGAGCTATATGGCCATGTTCAATATAGGAGTTGGATATGGTTATATATCCAAGGATGGATATAAGTGTTAAGAATGTAAAAACTATAAATGAGGGCGGAAACGCAGCAATGCGGGCGCACGGGCAGCGCGGACAAGTAGACAGATAAAAGATAGTACGAGTGACCTTTGGCTTCAGCTTATGTGCTGCGCCTCTGGCAATCCCTGAGTAGGTTGATTTGCGGGGTGGCCGTGCGGGTGTGCAGAAATGCGGGTGAGGTCAAGAGTGAGTACGAGGGAGAGTCACAGCGAGAGCTTGACTCAAGTATCAAACTAGAGGTAATCTAAATCGATATTTGAACTGGCGTTACAGTACAAAATGTTAACTACTTATATACTAGATATCTAATTGTTAGTACTAATCGGACTTGTTAGCAACAGTAACAATAAGTAAGTACGTAGCAGTGAATATAACAAAGAGCGCGGACGCCAGTATGTGCGGATGCGGGCTAATGTACAAAAGGGTTATTGTTCGTCAATTGTTAAGACGACACAATTGATTCATAATACAATAAGTAGGAGTCCATGTTCATAGTGTGCGGGAACGCGGGTGCGGGGTATATGCGGGTGCGGATGCGGGTCGTGACAATAAGTCACTAATGCTAGCGTACACTGTGTGCTTCTCACTGTTAGCAAAGTTAAGGGCATTTGATATGTCAATGCCTCAAAGGCGTTGGAACGGTGATTGACTTGCGGTGAACCCGCGGTGAGCCTTTCATAATTCACCCCGATCAGGGTAGTTCATGTGCTCAGGATAACTAGTTTATATTGCTATTTACTTAATTATATAATATTACTGAAACCAAATACAAAAAGTGGGAGAAAATGTGATTAAAATAATGTGTGACATAAGTCCAAATATGTCCTAAGCTATATCCGGTATTGATGGTATTGATCCAGCACAGGATTGCTGCTTGTCTTACGGATCCTTGGGGGAGCCCCAAAATAACTCAGCTATCGTATGTTCTGCACACTCAGGATCCACCAAGGCATTGAGAACTACCAATCTCCTCCTGCGAGCATCTCCCGAGGCATTACAGCACCGTAGTAAAGCTTCCATACCTTCAGGGACAGCTACTCCCATCTCCAGGGGCCTCTTCACTGTAGTTTCCATAGGATCTGAAGGTTCTCAATCTCCTCCATCAACTCCCCCTCATAGGCGAAGCCATTCTTCAGGCTCAAGCTCTCCTCAATGTCTGACTGGCCTCACGTCACTTAATGGTAGCAAAAGCACCATCAACACACCTGTTAATCTCAATGTACCAGATTTTAACACCAATGTTGGACTTATTACAAAAGAGCATGTCACTGCCCCTCATTTATCTGTTTGATATCTGTTGATTCTTCAAAGGCTTGAAGGGATTGCGAATGGTTTAAGAGCTTCTTATTCGCTGCACAGGTATGTGGTGATTATATGTCTAATCCTATTTCAGAAATTTGACTACTGTTACATCTTTACAATTGGTACACATTTTTAGGTCATTGATGAGATTTCCCCTCGCTCAAGGGATAATATCATTGGCCTTGGAGAAAGGCTGGCTTGTAAAATTATGACCGCAGTTTTGCGGGATCAGGTTTGTGGATTCATCAGTAAGAGTGGGTTTTTTAGGTAGCTAATGAGATATTTTTTATAGGGCGTTGATGCTGAATACATCTCCTTTGAAGACACTGTCCCAGTGGTGGAGGATAACAACAGCGCATAAGATAAAACTCTAAACCAAGATTTCTACGACAGACTATCCATTGCTCTTGGCGAATGCATCTGCCAATGTGGCCCTCAAGTCCCTGTGGTCACAGGTACACTTATCAATCATATTCCTTTCTAATAAACTGACCATTGTTTCCAGGTTTCTTTGGCTCGGTCCAAGGCTCACTCCTTTGCCAAGTGGGGCAAGGGTACATGGACCTCCTTTCAGCATTGCTAGCAGTTGGCCTCCAAGCATCTGAATTACAGATCTGGAAAGAGGTGGATGGGATATTCACTGCCGACCCGAGAAAAGTTCCAACCTCGAGATTAATACCTATCATTTCCCCAGATGAGGCAGTGGAGTTGACTTATTATGGGAGTGAGGTGGTGCATCCCTTTACTACGAAGCAGGTGAATTTTGTTTGCATATCTTTTCCTTGGAGTGCTTGTGCTTATTATTTTGGTGCAAAGGTCATCCAAAAAGATCCCTATAACTTATAAGGATAAAAAATGTTGAAAACCCCCAAGGCGGAGGAATGGCATCCACCCTGACTCAGAAGCGGATGCATTAGCTGCAGGCCTCAACAGCAGTGTATCCAAACCAGCGTTCTTAAAAACACTCCAGGATCTATGTTTGGAGGAAGACGTGCATGACTGCAAACACGTCCCAACTATAGTTACGATCAAGGAGCACATCACAGTCCTGAACATGAACTTGAATTGGATGAGCATGTCACATGGTTTCTTAGCTGGGATATTCACAGTGCTTGATTGTTTTGGATTGTTAGTTGACTTGATTAGCACTAGTGAGGTGCATGTGAGTATGGCTATTGAGGATGGACTGGCAAAGAAGTTGCTTGACTGGTTGGTTAAGGATCTTAAGAAAAGCAGAACTGTGTGTTTGATTTTCTCCTTCCCATCATTGCCGCAGGATATTAATCATTTTTTTTACTCAGGTATCGATCCACAGTGAAATGCCATTCTCTCTTGTTGGTAAACAGATGCACATTAGGGTCTGTTCAGATGTACGACTAGAGTCAAAAGTCATTGGTTTTGGGAAGATTAGTCATGGCTTCACATGTACAGTCACAGTGTGACATGTCGTAGACCACTTGCCTAACAGTACGTCTCATTGCGTATAACACTTTACCTTCCTCCTTCATCAATATTCTCCTTGGTTGTCATGCCCAAGTCCAAGTGGACTGACAAAGAGGAGCATATTCTCCTCACCTTTCTCAAGGAAAGTAAGCCAAAAGGGGGAGAAGGGGGCAATTTCAAGACAGCCACATGGAATGCTGTGTCGGCAAGACTGGCTTCCAACTGTCCAAGTACCTCTCGCAAGACTGCGAGTGCATGCCAGAACAAGTGGAAGGCTGTGAGTATTACTATTTCTATTTCATTTAGCAACTCTGACTGTTGTATCATTTGAAGAAAGTTTTCTACGTTGTCAAAGAGCTCAAAAGTCTATCTGGTTGGGCATGGGACGACAAGGGAGGGTGCAGCATTGATGGTACAACTATTGGGGTCTGGGAAGCTTATATTGCCAAGCACCCATTGGCAAAGCCATTCAAGAACAAGGGCTGGCCATACTATTTGGAGGTTGAAGATATCCTTCCCAATTTGGCAGCTCGAGGAGTCAATGTCTATCGTGCATCTGCCGTAGTTTCTGATTTTGAAGCAGTCAATTCCTCTCTGCCATCTGATGCTCATCCTACTAGCCCTCCAGCCACAAATACAGAGCCATCTTCTCCCAGGCTAGATCATTTTAGTGATGCAGAGGATAAGCCAGAAGTACGTGAATGGCATTCTATTCTAGGACTGTCACTTCCCTTGTCTGAATAATACTACCATAGGTACTAGTTATTCCATCTTGTAGGCGATCTGCTACTGGTTTGTCTGAGAAACCAGCTAAACAAGCATGTGTATCAAATGGGTCACAGGCCATCAACCGCCTTGCTGATACTATGGCTTCTGTTGGTCAGTCAGTTGCTGAAGCTCTTGCTCCACCTAAAGATGCCATTCCTCCGACACCCGCTCGAAAGGCAAAGGCAATGAGGTTGGCAAAGGAACATGAGAAATCATGGCTCAGTCGTAAGCAAGTGATTGCTTTTGTGGAGACTCTACGCACTGATGTTAGTGCTGCTGATACCTATATTGATGCGGTGGAGGGCAATGATGATGCCTTTTGTCACAATTGGGTTTCCTCTATTCTTGGAATTGCTATTGACTTGGATGAAGATATAATTGCATAGTTGTTTTCTCTACTTATAATATTTGCTATTACATTTGCTACCCACCACTTGTTGATCCACACTCCTTTATCAATGCTTTCCTATACAATACCTCTCTATTGTAATACCCTTTGATAGTTGTTCCACATGTCTTGGGCAATCCTATCTTGAAATGCCTCTGCTCAATTCTTTTCTGCTGGATTAACAGCTGACATGGCTAGTTCACCAATGCGTTGAACCTGGATGCCAGAACATGGATCACCTTCCCCACCATCAACATGATTGTTCTGCAATACATCATCCACATCTTCAGGGTCAAAGACATGAATAAAGTTGTGAACTGCACCAAGTCCAGGTGGAACTCTAGTTTGTATATCCATGCTAAAATGTGCTGGTTGATTAAGTATAGCCCATCACTTTTTGACAGCTCCAAAAATACGTTCAACAACATTTCGACATTCAGCATGTTGCAAATTAAATAGTTCCTCCTTGTTTGCAGGCCTAACATACATTATCCTCATAGTGCTTCCATAAATAGACAGGAACTTACTGAAGGTCAGCTCTCTCCCATTCAGCAAGATGATATCGCACACCAGGATATGGGACAAGAAGATGGTCACAAGCACCAAAGCCTGCATCTACAAGGTAATATTTATGATTGGGAATATAAAGATCTGTAAATCAAGCATTGGAATAAAGAGTTGCATCTGCTGCTGAACCTTCCCAGCCACTGAGGATGTACAGAAATGTCATTGAAAATGATGCTATTGCTAGACAGTTCTGTGTGAGCTGGCCCTTCCGGTTTCAAGCTGCTTCTCTTTCAAGAGCAGAAGGACTGCAGTTGATATGTGTACCATCAATAGCCCCAAGAGCATCTTTGAAGAATGGGAAATATTTTGGGTTGCTCTTTATTGACAAAGCAAGAGGATCACTTTCATCAGGAAGTTGGACATATTTGGTGTAAAATGGTGGAGATGAGACAGCAAAAAGCACAGCACAGAAGTACCTAGCACAAATTTAACATATATTACTATAATTTAGAGTGCACACCTACTTGGAAATGGTCTCATTTGAGCGCTGAAAGTGTTCACCAACATGCCGGACTGATAATCCTGTGACACACATATGTCATATACAGGAAGATAGCTGCCTGCTCCTCCAAACTAACACCTTTGGGGCTGTCATCCAGATGACAGACAGTCCTCAGTTCACTCACAAAGGCAAGAAAAACATGTACCCGCATCCCCAGCTCTGTCCAGATGCAGTCATGATGACCTTTGACTAATTCCTGCACCCAGGCAGCTCCAGAGAGCTGAGATGTATGATATTCCTGCTTCCAGTAAAGAGGTGATGCATATATAATAGTACCAACACCTGTAATCTGCAGTAGCAATGCTGCAAAGGCTGCCAGACGACGTTGTCGTGCTACAAAAGCTTCTTTTGTAGAGCTAATAGACAGCATCTTATCACTGTGATCAATTGGTTCCCGCATGCGTGACATCTGTTATTTGCACACAATGTTTGATTGCTGACTAATCTTCCCAAAACCAACGACTTTTGACTCTAGTTGTACATCCAAACAGACCCTTATGATAGGTATCTTAGGACGGATGTTCACCACTCTCACTTTAGGGAATGTAAATATCGAGATGATTAGTCAGGGGGCAAGCGAGATTAATATTTCATGCGTCATCGGTGGACACAATGCGGTGAAGGCATTTAATTTGATTCATCAGAGCTGTTTGCAGATTAAGCCTGAGGGTGTGAGAGGAAGAGGTGAGCTGTTGCCGCTGTGGGTTTGTGATACTCATACACCCAGCTAATTTAGATGCTGTTATAGTGGGTTCTTGGTTGTTCTAAGGGTGCAAGATAAGATGGACAGGTTGAGAAAAGTAGTTTTATTAAGCATAAACTCAATGGGATCATTTACCATTCATTTGTTTTGTGATTTGTCGGGATGTCTCAATTGTATGGTGAATACTCAAATGTCAATGATTGTCTGACTCCTGACAAGACTGCCCAAGCGGGATAGGAACTGTCCTGAGCCTTGCATTGGCCCAACATTTCTTTAATCGCATTATAATCTCTCCTCACCACTTACTGCTGTACCGGACACACACTATTTGTCTCTTAATATTCAGCGGCTTAACTTCTCTTCCGCAATTATCAACATACCTGACCCAACAGAAACTTACTATGTTATGCCCTTTACTACTTCATCCCATACTAGTAACTACTAGCTAGGTAACTTACAACGAGAGTAGTACACATAACATACTGCAACCACATTTTGTCGTAGGTACATGAAGCGGCATATAATGTATTTCCCCGCCCCCCCCCTGTCATGGTCCTGGATCAGGATTAACTGGTTCTTAACTGTTGGATCGCGTATCTGTCACGACTCATTTGCATGGACTGAAAGGTATGGATATATTTGGATTTATGTCACCATTACCTTAATCACATTTTCTCCCACTTTTTGTATTTGGTCTCAGTAATATTATATAATTAAGTAAATAGCAATATAAACTAGTTATCCTGAGCACATGACCTACCTTGATTGGGGTAGATTATGAAAGGCTCACCGTGGGTTCACCGCAAGTCAATCACGCTTCCAATGCCTTTGAAGCATTTGATAGATTCAGAAAAGTGACCACACCAGGAATTGAACCTGGGACCTCCCCAATACATGTAGGTATGCTCTTAACCACTGAGCTATATGGCCATGTTCAATATAGAAGTTGGATATGGTTATATATCCAAGGATGGATATAAGTCACTGATGCTAGCGTACACTGTATGCCTCTGTACATGCAATAGAGTGTGACTCATGGATCCTTGCCATAATTAGATGTGCTGACACATCACACAATCTAACAGCGTTGACATGTCAAACGCCTCTGACTTTGCCGGTGGTGTCTGTACATGCAGTGGAGTGTGACTCATGGATCCTTGCCATAATTAGATATGCTGACACATAACACAATCTAATAGTTTTGAGTGGTGTGCCTCATAATAATGCCACAGTTATCTGTAAACTTGAGAAATGCAGAAAACATGTATTCCCCTCCCTTGTCATCTTGAAGAGCCTTGATCTTTGCATTGAAGTGGTTCTCTGCATAAGACTTGGATCTCCTAAAGGCATCCAATGCATCACTCTTGGCTTTGAGTAGTAACACACATCTGAGTCTTGTGTGATCATCAATAAAGGTGATCCAATACTTGGTGGATAAGCTCAAGAGAAGCAGATGCATCGCCAATATCTTGAGGCATGGTGTTTACCCCTTTCACAACTGTTAGAATGTGATGTTATCATGTCTCTCCTTATCATTTTTCTTCTCCCATCACTGATGTGATGGTTACATACTTCTACCAGACTTCTGTCATCTGTCAGTTACCATCTGTCATCTGTCATCTGCCAGTTACCATCTGTCATCTGTCATCTGCCAGTTACCATCTGTCATCTGTCAGCTGCCATTCTATACTTAGCTTACCTTCCTGTATATAAGGTCTGGTGTTCTGGAGATGAGTTCCACAGTTTCTTCACTCCTCTCTTGGACACCAGGCAAGTATTTAGTTGTCTTCAATACAGTTTCTTCACTCATCTCTTGGACACCAGACTATATCTTCTGTCAGTACTTTACACTCCCCCACCACTCCCATGGGAATCCCATGGGAATGGAATGATTCCCTCCCCTTCCCTCTCATTCCCACTCATTCCCCATCCATTCCCACCTCATTCCCATCCATTCCCACCTCATTCCCCATCCATTCCTACCTCATTCCCACCTCATTCCCAATCCATTCCCACCTCATTCCCCACCCATTCCCACCTCATTCCCACCTTTATAAATCTATTTCCTCCCATCCTCACCTCAATCCTTTTTTTACTATGTACTATCTCTCCAAAAACTTAGCATAATGATAGCAATTGACTCAAATCAGTCAGACAGGTTTCGCAGAACATTTAATAATTACTGTATATAAATACACTGATACTAAATTACAATGATGAAGTTAAAGACAGAAATATATATATATAAATGTGGATGAGAAGAGTAACAGGAGGACTGAAGTAGATGAGATGTTGGTGGAATAGAGGAATGAGGTTAAAGAAGGGAGGACAGGCAGGGAAGGGAGAGGGGAGGAAGGGTGAATGAAGGGGGGAGTGGAGAAGAGGAGAGGAGGGAGAAGGGGAATGGGGTGGGGAGGGAATAAAGAGAGGGAAGAGATAGGGAAGGGGAAAGGAGGGAGGGATAGGAAAGCAGACTGCTATTGAGAAAGGATTAGAATATAAATTAATAAATAAGTGAAATACCGTTGTCATAATGCTCGTGATGGTGGTGTGGGCAGTGGTCATCCATGCTTGTCGTCGTGTAGGTGGTTGTGGTGGTAGTGGTCAGTGGGCAGACATGTGTCCATGGTGTGGGCAGTGGTTATCCATGCTCATCGTCATGTAGGTGGTTGTGGTGGTAGTGGTCAGTGGGCAGATGTGCGTCCATGGGGCATGCGCGTGGTGGTCGGTGGTGGTGGGCAGGTGTGCCTGGGTTGGGTGTGCATGCTTGGGTGGTGCGTGGGTGGGTGGTTCGTGGCTGGTGGTGGGCGGGCATGGATGGTGCATGTTGTTTGTGGGTAGTGGGTGGGCATGGGTGGTGTAGCGGGCAGGCGAGGGTGGTGTGTGGCAGGTATTCATGGGTGTTCTTGGGTGGTGCGTAGGTGCGTGGTGGGAGTCGGCGTGGTGGTGGGCAGGCGTGTGTGGTGGCGTGCATGGTGGTGGTGGGCGTGCATGCATTCGTGGGTGGTGGTGGTCTGCGTGGTGGTGGGCAGGCAAGCACAGGGTGTGTGTCGTGCTGGTTGTGGACACCAATGGGGTGGTCATTGTATGGGCGTTCATGGGTGGTGGTGGTTGGCAGGCATGTGTGGTGGTGGTGGTAGGCGTGCATGCATTTGTGGGGCCTGGGTGGGTGGTGGTGGGCAGGCAGGCGTGTTGCATGTGTGTTGCTGGTTGTGGACACCACTGGGGTGGTTGTCATATGGTGAGGTGGTCATTGTACATTGGTGGCGGGTGGGCATGGGGCATGTGCGTGGTGGTGGGTGTGCATGTGTTTGCGCATGGTGGTGGGCGGGCGTTGTGCTGGTTGTGGACACCTGTGGGGTGGTCTTCGTACATTGGGTTGGTCATTGTAGTGGCCAGTGGTGAACGGGGTGGTGGTGGTAGTAGGGAGAGAATAAACATTGCCAGTAAACAAACAAACCATTGTTTTCTGAGTAGCACGTGACTAAACCAAATTACGCGCTTGAACCACATACTTGTTGCTCGCAACACATGACATTGTAAGACGTATATAATGTATACACATTACAATAGTTCTAAGTTGCTGTATGGTGTAGTGGTATTATCACATATAATGTGCCTGAAATCTTGAGTTCAATTCCTGTACTATGCAAAAGTTTTTTTATATTATAATAACAAGTAAGAGGCCATTCCCACTTCATTCTCTCATTCCCCTGGGATTCCTATGGGATTCCCTGGGAATATTTCCATCCTTTGGCTGAGGAAGGATGGGAATGAAGAGGGAATGGGGTGGGAATGAGGTGGGAATGGAAATACAAATTATCAAAATTTAACAATAATTTAGAGAACTTGTTCCTGTTCCCTTTATTCCCTGGGATTCCCATGGGATTCCCATAGGAATTGTGGGGGAGAGTAAAGACCTCTCTTCTGTCCACATTCTTACAGGTTATGGGACCCTGCATCTAACTGCCTACTGCTGTTATTTGATAGAAGTAGGGGTTGAACCAGAGGAGGGATGTGGTGGAAAGAGTGTTGGGAAAGAAACACAGATGGTTGAGAGACACTAGATCCCAGGCTCCTAGACAAGTACAAAGCCCTTGCCAGGCCTCAGACACTAA
>JASFDC010000274.1:0-11019 GCA_036937075.1 Mycocalia duriaeana | reverse complement strand
TCCGGTGATATATCTTTTGGTCTGCGGCGGCTAGCTCTCGAAGCTCTTTGCGGAGAATCTTCCCAGTAGCACTACAACATACATTAAGTTAACATAGCATTCAAATGGATACGCAAGACTCTGGTATACCTTTTCGGGATGGTTTCTAACACAAACACACCTAATAAAAATCAGCTTAATCACGGCATAACTGATTGAGCGAATGGTACCTCCACGAAGAAATTTGTAGTAAGCCACCTGACTTTCAATCCATTTTTGAACACGCTTAACAAATTCGACCTTCTTTGATGAGGATGATATAATGCTTGCATCAAGCGGAGTAACATACGCCCTATTACACCGATGAACCTATTAATGAAAATAAGCTGTGAAGCGGATTAGTGTCACTTACCTGGGAAGTTCATCTCCGGAACATTCACTCTTTACCCCAACGACTCCTGCGTCTAAAACTTCCGGGTTTTCCATAAGAAGCGCCTCGAGCTCAGCAGGTGCAACTGTGAAGTCAAGAGTCTTCAAGATAAATATAACAAATGATATTTGATAGACGAACCCTGATATCCCTAAATGACTATTTTAATCAACTGTAACAATCAACTAAGAAAGTACAAACATACCTTATACTTAATCATCTCTTTTATCCGATCTAAAATATAAAAATATCCATCTTTATCACGGATAAAGATATCTCCTGTCCTGTACCAGCCATCAGAAGTAAATGCGGACGCTGTAGCTACAGGATTGTTAAGATAACTCTTCAAAAGAAAGTGAGATACAGTTAAGGCTGCATCGTTTAGATCTTACTTTCATTATTGTCGGCCCGCGCAACCACATCTCTCCTGGCACTCCATCCTTGGCATCTTTACCCATCTCATCTATTAATCGCGCTTCAATCGTAGGAACCAGTTGGCCAATACTTCCGAATTTTTTGACAGAATCGAATGGAGCAACTATCTGAGCAGGGCACGTTGTTTCCGTTGACCCACATCCTGTCCGTGATATATGTCATCGTTAATCGATATACGCAGTGGAAGATGAACTAGTATACCTTGAAGGAGATATACATGGGCACCGCGAATACGTAACCGATCCAAAAACTTCTTTGCAAGAGCTGGTGACAACGGCGCACCACCGCTTGCGATGTTTGTTAAGCTGCTCATATTATATTTATCGACGGCTGTCGAACATAGTTAGTAAGAAGAGTGAATGAGATAAAATCATGCCCACCTGGGTGTGTGCTTAGCTCAAGAATTATGGGTGGGACTACCATTAATGTGGTAATCCTGTATTTTTCTACTACCTGACAGAACTTTTTGGCAGAGAAGCCATCGTTAATGAGCACCATCGACTTTCCTCGAAAAATAGGGTAATGAAGAATCATCGACAGCCCTAAGGGAAAAACTGAGTAGGCACTTGTCAGACTGAGAAATGCTTGACTGCTAATCGAACATGTGGTACACAGGCAGGACGCCGACGTACACGTCCTTCTCTGTTTCAATATCCCCCCATATCGCCTTAGTTGTCCCTAACACAGTGGCGATGTTCTTATGAGTAGTCTAGGGAATGGTGCTTAAATTTGAGAAATCATTCGATAGAAATTAAACGCACCTCGACACCTTTTGGACGGCCCTATCAAATATGTCCACAAAGAAAAAAGGGAAGTTCAAAGCCATCTCTTTTGAAAGTCCGTAAAAATGACCTCACTGTTGTTCCGGAACTGTAGCAAATATAGACAGTTTCTTCAGCGTTCATTCCATCAAACTTCTCCTCCTCCGCCATCTTGCCCTGAAGAACCAGCTCGACAAGGTTGTTACAATTAACCTGCCTCTGAGCCCCGACGTCCCATAACCTGTTCAAAACCCAGATTTTCTGTTGCGCTTCTGACTGAGACGTTTTGATAAGTGAGAACATGTCCTTGGCCACTTGTACAAGAGATGGATGGACAATAATCAGTCGCGCTTTACTATCACCCCATTGTATGGCTAGTTCTCGCGGTGTCGCTGAGCTACTGGCGAAGGTGATACGAAGGCCTGCTGCGACACATCTGTGAGATTTTGGTTAGAAAAACATGTTACGGAGCAGAGAGCCTATGTGCACCCGAACAAAGCTATCGGCCATGACAATGAGTTGGGGCTCATGATCATTACTATGTCGCCGCGATGCAGTTTAGACGAGCATGAAGTAAGAGCCGTGTCAGTAAGTAAAACCAGATGGCGGAGTCCCCAAGCCAGACGCAAAGAAAGGTCCTTTAGTTGACCTCGAGTCAATGTTTCATCGCTCCCCGCATCGATAAATGCCGGAAGACCGGGGTCAAAGCTATCTGCATCATTGAATAGATAAGTAAATATCGATTTTCGTATTACAGGAACTGAAGGAGCCTTTGATTTGTAAATCCTGGGTGACTTAGAGGAAGACATGCTTGAAAGGTGGCAAAAGTCCAGACTTGTGATGTTTCACTGGGTTTGCTGTCTATTTAAATGTTCCACGGGTGTCTAAACTCCAACTCCCGCAAGACCGAAAGCCTGATGCAGGGATAGCCCTACAGGCCGATGGGTTTTTGAAGAAAGTAAGCGAGGTTATCGCGGAGCACCGGGAACTAAGTAAATGATCAGATTCGGTAAAACATGTCAGTTAGATATATACCGTTGACGTCGAGTCCCGATTGTAAAGTAACCACTTAGAGATATCTGATGTGGAATCAATGTCACTGGGAGCTTTCTAAAGCACGAGGAAGCCATGATGCAAGTTTGACGAGCAGTTCACATGTACCAAAAATACCTATCTATGGCTGAATAGGCATCCGAAGGTGCTGACGAGTGCGAAAAAAATGGAATTTGTGGAAGAAAAACCAGATTTTGCTCATCGGATTTCCGAGATAAAGGCGAGCCTGAAAAACCTCCATGCTTGAAGGGAAGCGCTCCAGGATGAGAAGCCAGAGCCGTATCAACACGGTGTTGCAAATTGCGTTGGCCATGGGGGACTGAGTGCTTCTAATTACAAAATGCATCATGCATCGTGGCCATTTGACGGTCACTTTAGTAAATTACAAATTCACTTTCTCACCTTTTCCCAAGGGGGCACCGGCATTTAAATACCGGACCAGGGTTCGGGTGGTTGGTTCGGCCGTCAGGCCGTTAAAAAAAATTTGGACTTACAATTTTTTGGGCTCAAAACGACGCAGCGGCTCGTCCTTTGATTACTACAGTACTTCCGATATGTAGTAAACACTTTATAAGAGTCAAATTAGAGAAATAGAGTACAAAACAGCTGAATTTAAGTGGCTGTACTATTGGCTTAGGTAAGACAAGTGACCCTTAGCCCTGCCAAAGAAACGTAAGGTCATGGTGGTTTATGAGTGTGACTTTGGTCTTCAGGTGGACCCATCTTCAGATGATGCAATTCAGTGTAAACAGCTGGGATGTGAGACTATTTGGGTGAGTACCTTAGCTTTACACTACGATGAACATGAAATGGTGCTCATTTGGTGCTCATAAAAATTCAGTTTCATTTCGGATGTATTAAACTTGACGAAGAGGTCAAGAGATGGGTCTGTCACGCATGTAAAGCGTCCAGTAGCCGGCGAGGACGAAAGGCAATACGCCCAATGATTCCAAAAATAGATAGTACTTCCTAATTTAGACATTATGTACGTCACGTGCTGATTACGTGGGTGGCTGGTTCAGTCAAAGTAGCGACAAAAAAAAATATAGACCCCTGGTATTTTTTTTAAATGCCGGTGCCCCCTTGCCTTTTCCCAACTATTTTCGATCCACCTCACTTTACTTCACTTATTCCCACGCCCGACGATTCACTTGTCACTTCAGCCGGTAACCGTTTTATTGCTAATTCTTAACTCAAAATATAATGCACATATTCTTTAACTTTAAGTACATAGGAATTATGTATTATTGTTATAGTGGTGTGCGCACCACTGAAGTATTGCTATATATTGCACTATTTCTATCTAATTTATTCAGCTTTCTAAATTCTAATCTTGAAAATCGCCGTCAGTAAAACACCATTCCTAATAACCGCTTGCAGTCGAATTCTTGCCAAATATCCAAAGCTCGCTGGTAATTAATTGTGGTGGAAGGAATATATTACAATTCAAAGTCCAAACATGTTTAGTTTTAGGTGGTAGTAGCATTTCTTTTACACTGACATAACCTAGCTAATAGTAGCTTGCATACAAGAAAATAGAAGTAAACGTGTATGCCTGAGTAATAGATAACACGCTGCAATTCTGTTAGATAGCACGTAAATGAATATTTATAGCAAGAAAAACAGTTTACATTTGCGAACGACAGCGCGGTCACTCCTGGCCCTGTCGTCTAACAGAAGGTAAGAATCATCCACCCGGAAATGAATCCCGACGAGCAAACGAGTTCAATTAATATGGGTGGCCAACTTATAATTACAGGATGCTAACATGGCGCTTCATAAGATGATCGAAAAAGTTGTGAACTTTGTTGGAACTTGCCAGTGGATGGGCCGGGTCATTTATTAATAGTTCCATCTCATACCTCGATCGTACTATGAAGATGCAACGCTGAGAAGTATGTTATATAAATCAAAATCACTATTCAATGAACGATGGAAGGAAGGGTACTTGAGTCAGTATTAAATCATATTAATGACCGAGAGCTCTGCACCTCATCTGTTTCAAACTCAGGAGGGCCACATAACTACGCACTTGCAGGCTCATGATAAATAAGCAACTGTCAGCCTCACATTCACATCCAAGGCAGGAGCACATTAATTTAAGGAAAAAAACTGGGCAGTCAGACAGCAGAGTTTTTTATGTGGAAAGAACATGAAATCCGAGAAAAATATACGTATACATATGTATACATATTGGCCCGTAAGACAAAGATTCAGAAGTCAACTAAATTTGTAATCTAAAGGCTTCGTTTTAACTCTAAGCTCTTATGGGGCTTGATTATGCTTCTAATGTTTGGACTGTGCTATCTCGACTTAGTGGTGATGTAAACCTACCTGTTATTTTGAATGGCCAGGATATCCATCGTCTTCAGAACATTATCATCTTGGATGCTGGCATCCCGTGACGGATTGTTCGATAACCTTGAAATTTGGCTTGAGGCGACGGTTAGTGGCTGTGAATCTGAACAAAGTTGTGACTTACGGTGCACTATAAAGGGAATCGAGAACCAGTATAAGCCGACTTCTTACAGGCACAACAGGGTGCAACCCCACTATCTGAACCCGGTCGTATTTACAAGTGAAAATCCGGAATTACCCCCTCCAGATCCGAAATATCTTCGGTTACATGCGGCATGCGCGAAGGTGGCTCGTTTGTCAGGTGCGGGCGAGTACATTGAAACCATAGGGAAGGATATGGAGGAAACACGAGTGCTTTCAGAGGACGGCAGCTCGTCAAAATTATTGCACTTCGCGTTTGAACAAAATTTGTTGAAAGGAACTGTCGCAGGAACACTAGGATCGGAATAGCATGCCAAGTGTGCTGTACATGTATTTGCACATTTTAATAGTTTTAATCATTGGTAAAATCTTTAAGGCTGTGATTTGCCAGCGCGTAAAACTATCTATTACTGAATAGCCTGTTTTATGTAAGAAAAATACCAAATTAGCCCATCAACTGCGCCCATGCTGCAGAACTATCTAGACACATCGTGACCTCCACATTATATTCATCCCATGTACACATCCATTACACGCTATCCATCTATTCTATTCTATTCATCTACGACACGATATTTTGATGATCTTCTCATCTTTCTATTCACTCCTGTGATGAGCTTTAAAAGATACATACCTTTCTGCCGTCGCCAGAAGAAATGCGACTATTGGTTGCCTTCGGTATAATATGTGCAGCAGTAGTGCCTACGTAATATAGTTCCTGTTGTTCAGTCCACGAAGCTAACTCATGGTCGTCTTCAATGGCTGGATCGTAATATCCAGATATGCAGCAGCGGTATCGATCACGCTTCAAAGCCTGGAAAACATGGGGATAAATGGTAGCTGTAGAAGAACACGGGAGAACAAACAAATGATCTAGCAGCGCGATGATCTAGCTTTGCTTCGCTCAGTATATCGCAATATTTAAGCCTTTGTTCATCAAATGACGGCCTCGATGGGTGTTCCGACAGTACTGGGGTATACGTATTGTAACCTCTCTTGACTGCAAAAGAAAGAAGAGATGCGATTAAAACAGTGGAAAGGTAGAAAAAGCAATCCTCACAAAACGATATGAAGCAAACAAGATATGTATTCGCCAACTCGCTCATATCTGCGCTGGTTTGGCAGTCCAAGATCTCCCTCGCGACGGTTTTACAACCTATTTTCGAGGGTCTCTCTCAAAAGATGCCCAAGTAGTCGTGCCGCCGAAGTAGGTCAGTGGGACCGGGATCCTCCTCTATTTCCCAGTAATATATTTGGCCTCTAGATGGAGGCATATTTCATATGCGTCGTGGATATCACCACCAGAATAATCATTAGCTGGTAAGGTAGTCATGTTACAGCCGATGATCAACAAGAGTCGGGAAACAAGTTGCTTGGTTGTATTTGCGCGCGGACTTAAAAAGAAAAAGATGTGGAAGGTGGCGAGCGCTTTTCTGCTCTACAAGATCGAGCAATTAGAGGTCGCATTTATATAAAAACAAAAGCGAAACCTCAGTACATGTGCCACAAGACAAAGTCAAATCGAGTAATTAGGGTCCATGAGTGAGTGCATAAAAAAAAGTTAGGAGATCATCAAATGCCGTATTGTATATAAAAAGAATAGAATGGATAGATAGTGGGTACATGGATGTAATGCATAGATGGGATGAATGTGAATGTACAACTGTCAAGTATGTACTATATACGCGAGCCCAAGTTAGAAATGGGAACAGCAAGAGAAAAGTGGTAGGTCGTCTAGAGCCATGAGAAGTTTGACAGATAGCTGGATGAATAAAAATAACAGAATATATACGGAAAATGGAAATTGGATTAAATGCTCCAATCTTTGGTCAAAATACGCCACGAGTTGCATAGATGGAGTGGAATGGGAACAGAATGAATAGGATAGACATGAAATTGCGAAACTAAAAAAATGGGACCAGTAAAGAGAGAATGAAAGAGGGAGGGTTTTCTCCCTGAGTGCATGCGGTGAGATGAAGATGTTGTCAAAAAGCCATTCACCCCCCGTGAAGGGATAAAACTACCCTTAGCGCTCCAAAACCCACCTATCCCAACTAACACCCACACTCTTATCCCCTTCTCCTCACCCTCCCCATCTCCTCCGCAATACCGACGTGCATGTTCTAAATGAGAAGCGTAAAATGCCCCAGCACCAGGATAAATATAAAAGCTCGTCATCGGAGTGGAGGTTTAAATTCCCCTATGAGTCGTAATTGGGATTAGCTGTGCTCGAGGTGGAGGATGTTGGGGGGAGGAGGTGGTAGCGTGAAGGCTGGTGAGTGCAAAGTTGATAGAGGTGGAATCAGGTCGCACGCGATACCCGCAGAGTACGAGAACAGCGAATGTAAACGAGTCCCTATCGCTCTGCTCTTCCTCACTATCATTATCACCCTCCTCATGCTCCACCTCGTCGTCCCCAATATCAGACAAAGTTGTAGGATAACAGGATATCCACCCCTCGAAAACCAGTTATCCCCTTGTCCTTCTTTCTCCTCCCTCTCCTCTTCAGAATCTTGCTCCTCCTCGCTTAACACTTCCTCGAAAACACCAACCCTCTTTCCACTCTCAGTGACTCCCGGAGGTGAGGTGCTGGAAATCTATAAGCAGGTAAGGACGTAACAGCGGATGAGAAGAACGTGTATGCGTATTTCGGAGGGGGAGAAGAGGAAGAGGGATGACTGTATATCGGTCCTTCAGGACCTAAAAGCGGGGGAGAACTTTCATAGATGGACATGGTAATGCGCTCCCCATGGTTTGCACCTCGTCCCAAGTGGATTTCCACTGTCACCATATTATTAGCTATTTATAGAAAAAGGAGGGAATGGGGACTCACCAACAGCACATCCCCCACCCTCTCTAACGCACAGACACGCACGTTCACCATCATCATCCGAGATCCCGCTCAAAATATGAGGCATCCAGGTGGACGGCGGAGGGGGATTATCGTCAAGAAGTGTAACGTCAATGCATTCCAGATGATAAGACAATCTCCCTCGGTTGGAATAGAAAAGAGACAAGTCAATGGAAGAAATAGTTGCTTATGAGTTGAATAAATACCTGTTTTCAGTTTTCTCATTATCCCATTGTCCATTGTTGCCGTTCAAAGTAGGCGCTGCTTCCGTACAGTAAACACAACCAAGCAACCCCTGTACCATATATTCCGATCATCGCTCATTATTCTTCCGCCACAATGACTGCCTTACCGCCTAACAACTATCCCGCTGGTGCTATCCACGACTCATATCAAAAATGTATCTATCTAGAGAGCAACTACTTCCATGAGCAGCAGGACCCTAACGGCTTTGGCCTACTACTGGCGGCACGAATACTCGGATATCTTTTGAGAGAGGCTCCGTCCGAAGCAGGTCGTGATAGCGTCGCGAGGGAGATCTTGGGCTGCCAAACCAGCAAAGATATGGGCGAGTTAGCAAATTTGTACAATGTTTGCTTTATATCGTTTTGTAAGGATCGCTTTTCTACCATCCCACTTGTTTAATCGTATCTTTCTCCTTCGAAGTCAAGCGAGGTTATAATAGGAATACCCCTGCGCCGTCTGAACACCCATCGAGGCCGTCATTTGATGAACAAAGGCTTAAATATCGCGATATACTGAGGGAAGCAAAGCTAGATCATCGCGCTGCCAGATCATTTGTTTGTTCTCTCATGTTCTTCTATTGCTACCGTTTACCACCATGTTTTCTAGGCCTTGAAGCGTGATCGATACCGCTGTTGCATATCTGGTATTTACGATGGAGCCATTGAAAATGATCGTGAATTAGGTTTATGGGCTAGACAACAGATCC
Source organism: Mycocalia duriaeana (assembly GCA_036937075.1). NCBI lineage: Eukaryota > Fungi > Basidiomycota > Agaricomycetes > Agaricales > Nidulariaceae > Mycocalia > Mycocalia duriaeana. The sequence goes on along the minus strand of JASFDC010000274.1, from coordinate 2,059 downwards.
TGCATATCTCAAGCACTGATGCAGCACATATTTTACCAGAGGCAACCAATGGTAGCATTTCTTCCGGCGATGGCAGAAAGGTATGTGTCTCTAATATATCATCATAGGCTTCGTTCTAACTCTTAGGGAGCTTGATTATGCATCTAATGTTTGGACAGTGCTATCTAGACTTAGTGGTGATGTAAACCTACCTGTTAATTTGAATGGCCAGAATATCCATCGTCTTGAGAACATTATCATCTTGGATCCTGGCATCCATAGATTGTTCGATAACCTTGAAATTTGGCTTGAGGCGACGGTTAGTGGCTGTGAATCTGAAGAAGTTGCGACTTACAGTGCATTATCAAGGGAATCGAGAACCAGTATAAGCCGACTTCTTATAGGCGCAACAGGGTACAACCCCACTATCTGAACCCGGTCGTATTTACAAGTGAAAATCCGGATTTACCCCTTCCTGATCCGAAATATCTTCGGTTACATGCGGCATGCGCGAAGGTGGCTCATTTATCAGGTGCGGGAGAGTACATTGAAACCATAAGGAGGGATATGGAGGATACGCGAGTACTTTCAAAGGACGGTAGCTCATCGAAATTATTGCACTTCGCGCTGGAACAAAATTTGTCTAAAGGAATTGTTGTATGAACACTAGAATGTAACTACAAGTGCACTTTATGTTTGAAGGCCATTTTAATAGCTTTAATCGTGGTGAAATTGTGATTTGCCATGTGCAAAAAATTATTTATTAAATAACCTGAGCTACCCCGCATTATATTCATCCCATGTATGCATCCATTGTGTGCTGTCTATCAGTTCCATTCTATTCATCTAGGACACGAAATTTGATGATCTTGTGGTGCCTCGTAATCGGCAATACGTGGAAATCCAGAAATTAAATTATTTAATTGTATTTAAAATCGTTTTATTTGAGGCGAAAGACTGGGGAGCTCCATTCAGTCTACGCGCACCACTCGCATGCTCCGTGTTATACTTTAATACAGTACTCCCACTTTCTATTCATTAGTGGGGGAATACAATAAATGAGCGCAACGAGAAATTGCCCTTGCTCGTTGTCTCCCGCTTGTACTCCGCCAAATAAACTTCTACATTACTATGTTGTTCCACCATACAGCTGCTTTAGCTAACTCTATGTGTATTTCCCCTGTGTGCGCGTAAACTTCATTCGTCTGCCTACCCTCCTCTCCCTCTTTGTGACTTTTCGATTTTCTTGCGGGGTCATTTAGTAGTCAGTGTCTTCCTTTACTCAATATTTCAATTTATCCATGTACGACACCCTCAACCGTGACTCCTATCCAGTAGGTGGGTTGTCTTTTCCTACCCAAACGCTCCCCGGCTTGGGCTATAGGTTTGAAAGTGCTCGTTTCTTTCGCACTTTTTCTCCTTTAAAGTGCATCGCGCACATGCAAACGACATCGGCCCGAAGTCATTTTCTATCGATCTATCAACTTAAAGATAAAATCCAAAAACAAAGAAGGTCATAAAATCGTCGCGAGGGAGATCTTGGGCTGCCAAACTAGCGCTGATACAAGTGAGTTAGCAAATACATATCTTGTCTGCTTCATATCGTTTTGTGAGGATCGCTTTTCTACCATCCCACTCATTTATTCGACACCGTCATTTGATGAACAAAGGCTTATATATTGCATGTACTGAGGGAAGCAATTTGCAAAGCTAGATTATAGCACTGCTAGATCATTTGTTGTTCTCTCATGTTCTTCTATAGCTACCATTTACTCGCCAAGCTTTTCGTCCTCGAAGCGTGAACGATACTGCTACATATCAGGATATTACGGTCTAGCCATTGAAGACGACTATGAGCAGCGCCCACTTTGAACCGCAACAATTACTATCAAGGGGGCACCGGGATTTGAATCCCGGACTGGGTGCCGGTTGGTTGGTTCAGCCGTCAGGCCGCTAAAAAAAATTTGGACTTCTCATTTTTTGGTCTCAAAATCCCTCAAGCGACCCCCAAATGTCTCAAGTGAGGTCAGAATAACTTAGTATCATTTATTTAGATGTAAAAACATATATATAAGTACCA
>JASFDC010000273.1:0-11020 GCA_036937075.1 Mycocalia duriaeana | reverse complement strand
ACTTGCATCCTTTGTACAAATTTGATCTAACCGAGATGGGTTTTGTACTCATAGAATTTGGATGCTGTCAGGATTGGGGTTTTATTCCAGAACCACAAGTAGTAGAGTCTAATACTCACACATAGTAACTTTTGGGTTTTGCTTGTATACAATATTAGGCTATCTATTACCAGATCTACACAAATATAAATTCCACAGAAGTCTTTTAGTTTTGGTGACTTCTGCTAGTTTTTACCAATGCTTTTGCTTTCTAGGCACTTAGAGATAGTATACTATTGATTATTTTGGGGACATTAGATATCATCAGTCAACATATATGTAAGTAATACTAATATTGCAAACCATTCAGATTGACAAAGAGTTTATTGCTAGTAATGGTACTTGTATAACTTTTGTGGTAGATATTCTGCCTTTTAGGGACTGACAGAGGATAGTACTGAGTAGTGATGAAGAAAAAATGTAAGAAGGGTTAAGTACATAGTCCAATTTTAACCTTGAGAAGTATTGAGAACAACCATGAGCAGGAGCAGGTAATATTACTGGTAATGGTGAAGTTGCATGGGTTTTTACACTTAAGTTATGCTTTTTGAGTACTTACAGAGGTCAGCACTGAGTAATTTATAAAGAAAACAATGTTAGAGGGATAAATGTACATAGTACTTCAATTGGTGTTGACATTAGTGAGCACAGTGGCAACAAGCAACACATTTTGTTGCCAGTGGTAGTATTTGGTGGGCCAAGTTAAAGTGAATTTCAAGTGAATTTGACCACCGTGGGAACAAGTGAGCGGAGTTTTTGACAGAGGACAAGTTAACTTAAGTGAGAAATCAAGTAACTTTATTTCAGCCCCTTTAAATGGTAACCTTATCATGTCCTTATGTAACACGTTTGAATTACCTTGGGCACGTCCGCGATTCCTCCACATCGTGCAAGCTCACCTCGAAACTGCCCATAGTGCAAAATCTCGCCATGGTGGACTAAAACAATGGAAAAGCTGTGCTTAAATTAACTTCGACATGGCACATATCCCCGTGCTCTCGACGCTCCCGCTCTTTCTTCCGCTTAATCATGCAGCGTGCTACATTCATAATGTAACTCATACTCAACTGCATCGTCTGCGGCGATCCTGCCCATAGAACCTTTCCAGTCAAGATTGAAGATTCGAAGAGCATTAGAGATCTCAAGGATGCCATCAAAGCGAAGATAAGTCGTTCACTCGACGCCGTCCTTGCGGACACTCTTGAGCTCTACAAAGTGTCTGTTCCCGTTGTTGAAAATGAAAGCTTCCAAGAAGACATCGAGAAGCTAATGTTTAATAAGGATCCTTTGTTATCTGCAAAAAGATTGATTGGATGGTGCGAGTGTATTGATGAGGAGGATCTTCATGTCGTTGTAAAACCTGCCACTACCGGTTAGTGCGACAAGTGAGTCACGCGAAGAAAGTTCTTGACCCTCTCGCCGCGACCATTCAGGAGCATTCCTCTCACAATCTAACACTCTTCCACTCTTCTGCTACGTCCTTGGCGAAGACCCAAACTACGTATTCCCAGTCGAGATTGAAGCTTCAGAAACAGTTGGCGACCTCAAGAAAGCCATCAAGTTGAAGAAGAGCCATAAATTCGCGGACACAGTTGCGGACATGCTCCAGCTCTGGAAAGTGTCTGTTCCAATAGATTCACAGTTTATGGATGACGTTGTCAAAGAATGTGAAGGGGCACCATTGGATCCCATGACAGAGTTATCGGATATATTCAGGGAACCCCCGGCTACGCAGCACATTCAAATCGCGGTGAAACTACACTCCAGGGTGCGTTCTTTTGTTATGAGCCTTCTTATAGTTCTCGCTATGACTCTCTCGTAGACTTTGTGTACTCAAACGGTGAGAGTTTCATACGCTATGTGGTTTTACCACTCGATTACTCATTATTTATGCTGGCATCTTTGGTTTACAATAAGATGGCGAGTAAAATAAATTCTGCGCAATTTGGAACGCACTTATACTGACTCAAATATGCATTTTCTTTCTGTAGTTAGCACACATCTTCAACGCCTCCAAGAATTCCTTTGGTGACAAGGTAGAATTGTAAAGATTATTCTAGGGGGAAAGATTTATAAAACCATTGACCTAACTCTCTTCGAAGTCGTTCTACCGCCCGGAGAAAACTCTTTTTGTTCGCAATGAATATGTAGTAGCATATGATGACATTCTCAAAGATACGCTCCGTCAACCAAATGGAAATGGCGGAGATCATCGACACTAGTTAGTGGGCAATCTGGGATTGGTATGTTTAGAACGTCAACTTGCAGCCGTTTTTGATCAATTTCCTTGGCTGGTAAAACGCTATTCCTATTATATGTTTTGGCAAGGCGGCTCCATGAGAATGAAGATGTCGCTCTTCAGATCAGCTCCGGGCAATTCGCCCGCTTCAACAATTACGGTGTAACTTTGCACTCTTGTTGGACCTTTTTGTATCCATCTGCCCATATCATTCACACAGGTCCCCTGGATGCTGACCATTGGAAGGGATGGGTAAAACAAACTAGTGCTAAAAGGCACATTATGGATGTATGGAGTCTGGAGTAGCTTCAAGCATTTCTGTATGTGCTTTTCATCACCACCACTAATCTATTAACGTAATCCCGTCAGCACCATCTGACATCCTGATAATGTCCAGAAAGGTATACGCCTCGTTCATAAATTTGGGCCTATCCCCAGAATTATCATCGACATTCTTGTCGACCCCACCATGGAGATTTTTTATGATACTGAAGTCAAGACAGAGGCCTCAAAGATTGCATGCGACTTCAAGGCATACTATATGAAATGGAAAGTCTAGATTATACTTCTGATTGCTCCTCAAGGATATGGTAATGGTCATTATGGTAATAATGAGCGACTTCTAGTTGTTTATGATAAGGTGAGCAAAATAGCGATTGCTGCTATCTCAAACAGTATACTCGTATTCCCTTGAGACGATTATGTAATTTACAGCTAATTGCAAAACGATAGACCACTTACGATGGCAGCTATAAAGTAGACGCCGATGCTGCCGAGCCAAGGAGTTTGTTTAAGAAAACAAAACATCACCTCGCCATTGGCTCGGCAGCCTCGGCTAACCTTACAAACAAACAAACCACTAAAGTATGGAAACCCGGAGGGCCAGGACCCCCGGCAATAGCAGAAAAGGCCTGATCCCGAAATCGGGGTTTTTGTCCGGACACCTCTGACCCCCATTTGTCCGGATTGGATCAGGCCTACCCCTCAATTTCAAAATTTCGTCCGGGCGCAGGCCTCAGGGCATTTTTGCGCCCAAATTTGTCCGGATAGGCGGATGAGGGTTATTTTTTGTTCAAAATCGTCCGGACTGGCGGATTAGGCCTATCTTGTGGCTCAAACGTGCACAGGCGAGATTATACGACTTCCAGAAGCTTGTAGACTTAGCTAGAGGGGATAAAATTTGTCCACTACAGTAGAAATGGTACATTTTATGTACACTTTTACTACTTATCTAGTCTTTAAATTCCTCTGGGCCGTTGCGCTTTTTAGAGTTTTTCAAAGCTGATCTAAGCTCGTTTTCACCTCCTTTCAATGCTCTGTAAAGTTGGATATCCTGGGGTAACAGCTCAATAAATGGTGTTGATGATTGCTGTCTAGATAGCTTTGTATCAATAAGGCACAGAAATTGAATTGAACCCAGTAGAAGAAATTGCTTCGTTTGGAATGGAGCTGTAGCATCTGGGACTGAACGGAACTGTGATCCTAGTCGGTGCTGAAATATCTGAACAGCCAAGTAGGAAACAGCGGCAATATTTGATGATTCCATAATGGAACTATGTTTACCATTTTTTCCTCCGGTTTTTGAATAGAGCGCTACCACTGTAATCAATAAACATCAAGAAGAGGTATATGATAGCAGCAACAGGAAACAGTGTACCTTGACCAACCATGACTCCATTTTCAGTCATAACGAAGCCATAGTCACTGATTTGTAGTGGACGAAACGTTGCAACGCGAGCGCTGATTAACTCGACGATCCTCGGTGCTTTGGCTGCTGTGAAGAGATCTCTACGTCGTACAGCGGCCTATAATAGAAACACAGAGTGATTTACATTAGATACTAAAGCTTATGAGAGGATAGTAGCACGCACCTGCTTTGATACATTAGCTGCTGTGTATGCAGCATTAAGAGCATTCCCAGCTGGAGCTCGCTCCCCGTGCCATCGAGCACCGCGCTCAAGTCCCGTACCTGCTGCCTTTTCATCCTGCGCTTCTTTCAATGCTTCGTGAAACTTTTTAATAACTTGACCGCGTAGGGTATTAGTATCACCTGAGGCTGGTGTCTTCTTTGTCCGAATACAGGAAGCAGCTTGCTTCGTCTGGTGTTTACGTCTCATTGTAATCAACGCTTCGAAGTCTAAATCATGGAAACATAGTGCTCCCTGACCAAGTGACCGGCTCTTCTCATCTGGAACATGCACTCGAACTAGAGAAAGCTTATACTCGTCCATGACATGTTTGGCATACATGTACTCTTCTGCAATGAACTCTTCCAATTCTTCTTCATCAATAACCGAAAATCTTTTTCTAAGTAATCATGAAATTAATATTGAAGACGATAATATGCACTATAAGAAAGACGAACACATGAGCAGTCTCTTCTCCCATAATGGCTAGTGCCCCAGATGTCAGATTCAAGCATTTCTGGTTAATCTTCTCGAGACGTGAAATCGGGCTTGTTTCTTCTTCGTGCAAAATTTGCTGCAGCTCCTCGGCTTCGTTAAAATCATCTTCATCATCTTGAGCAAACTCTGAGTCGAATTCAAGATCACAAAGACTGTCTTGTAGCCAGGAGTCAATACTGGGTAACCAATTGAACTCTTGATGTTGCGGCCGATGTAGAAGATCAGCGTTGACTCCAAGAAGAGCAATTAAACTGTTTGCCTCCTGGCATGCAATTTCAGCAACTTGACTTATCTGTTTGTCACTTGGATAAGTGGATAATGCTGCAAGATTGACTCCTTCATTGTCAAAGTACGTGTGTGAATATCCTGCAGCCCGTGCTTTTCCATCAGTAGATGTACCACGAAGAATGGTCTGTCTGAGCTTGATGCCAATCTGAGGAATCATATATATGAGATCCATATAAGAGAAGTCCTTAACAACGCTGCGAGCTTCACCAAAGAAATGCTCGCAAGCTTCACTTGAGTGCAGCCAGGGAAGGAGTGGTACCGGTTCCGCGAGATGATCACGATGAATAATAATGAGGGAGATGAGACCTTCAATGATAATCCGAAGGATGTCATTAGCCTCGCGAGAGATAAAGTAGTGGTCTTTACGATACCCGCAGGCTTTCAAAATAGCTTCCCACGAGTCAAGGTAGTAGCGTGCACGAAGCGCAAGTTTTATGCGTTCCAGATGGTCCATACTCCGGTTCTGGTATGCATCAATCAACTCTCCGAAGATGAAAAGATAGGTAATTTCCCCTATGTAGTTGGGAAAATGATCTGCAAGATATTGGAGAACATCTGCCGAGAAAAGGCGGACAGCAGCATTGTCATCTTGACGATCGACCTTTACAACATCTCGATTGAATAGAGGGGAGCCAGTGCCTTCCGCAATATGAACAATATGGCGATAGAGGGCAACATAATTTCCAAAAGTGAGCAACCTTGCACCAGAAAAAAGGTTATTACGCATGGTCTTGAGTGCATGCTTCGAGTCTTGGACCATCGTGATATACTGGTCTCGATATATGCGACACTCGATGACAGTGGGACTACATCCTGGACGGGGATTTGTGATTTCATACCGCTTTTTAATACAGCTATCCAAGAAGAGCCTCTGGACGGCTCGCTCGACCTCAGTTCCATCACATGCATATGATGCAACATGAATGCCTTTGTCAAGTAAACCATCAATGATCTTTTTCAGAAGGACCAGTAAACTTGGTGCATCCATCGAGTTAATGGGAAGAGCTGCGACAATGATGGGGCTGATCTTTGGGAGAGGAATTGTCAAGCACCAAACACGGACCTAATTCCCATATCGATCACAAAGTTAATACAGATTCAAGTCCAGTACATGATTTGCGCTGACCTTGGTTGCTTTCTCCGAATTAGTTTCCTCTATAACTCGCTTAACATCATCTGGGTCTGCAACACGAAGAGGTCCACCCGTTCCTCCAACAAGGAAATAAGAATCTTGTTGGGCATCCCAATAAAGTCGGAATGTTGCAAAAAGTTTTGTATCATCACAACTTAGACCGACTGGTCCATAATAATCCAACCTTTTCAATTGTTCGAATACAAGTTCAAATGTCCGATCACAAATTTCCATTGGAAATCGAGGTTGTCGAGCTTCTTTTTTCCTGTAATATGTAAGTTAGAGGTGGCAAATTAATTATGCAACACAAATCACCTAAGGTTCCGCTCTGAGGGCATAGGTAAGTATTCTTTTAGTGCACGGTATGCTCGCGGACTATGGATCTGGGTGATGTGGCACATCTCTTCCCAAGCAGGTGCGTAATTAAAGTTAGTCATTTGGACATTACGCTCATCCTTATCATACTTCGTGACCATTGCTTCAAGTAGGCCATTAAACACTTCATTGTTGTAGTCACCACGGAGAGCACCTTCTGCATATCTTACGAATGGGCTCAATTTTGCGTTCTGAAATTATTTATAAGAGAATTTTATGTGTAGAGCATTACAAACTCAACATACCTCTGTCTCCAAAATTTCCTTCACACCAATTGTGCGACCATATATCCGAGCAAGTGCAACACTTCTGAATCGATGATTAACAAAGATCATCTTGTCATTAGATGGAATAGAGACACGAATTGCATTTTTGAAAACTTTACTGCGAAGGACAGCGGCACATTCAGAGCAAGGCATTGAGCGTTTACCAAAAGCAGATCGGTCGGGAACCTTCTTCTGGCACAAAGTTGAGTACACGCTCCGTCTGTCATGATTATTGCTCCACTTCCATTCATGCCGTTGAGAGTCAACCACTTTCTCTTTATTTTCGTGCTTTCGAAGCTGGCTAAAAGTTTTTCGAAAGAGATTTTCTGAAATGACTGAAAGAGATCGTCCACCACCTCCTAGAGTTCCGGTGCGCTTCAAGTACTGAAGAACTTTTGGATTGTCGGCTTCAGTTATGCCAGGACATGGAACTTCAGGGAGAAAGACCTTTTCAGCTTCGCTGGATTCATTAGGCCCCTTCCTGGTCGACGTCTTAGATGTCCGAGTCCATCCCATAGTGAAAAGACTGGGGCTCTTGAAACTGACATTGCATGAACTTTGATTAAACATTTAAGGCCGATCGCCTCACTTCTTTTTTAAACGCTTCCGTTTAAACGCGTTTAAACACAACTGGAATTGCTGATAATGCATGCAATTAGCATAAATATTATGTAATAAAACATTTAAATAACATTGCTTAAACGGTGCGTTTAAATTTCGTTTAAACACCGCGCATAAATTTACCAAATTTATCATTGTGCACAAGCAGGGATCGAACACTCAACCTCTGCATTATGACAAATAATGTATCTGAGCAATTTAGACCACTACACCATAACACCTTAAGAAGTCTTTATATTAACTTTACCATCATACAGCATCTTTAAGGTTCAACTTAGCAATCTCTACATGTTTTATTCCTCTCAACTTATCCACACTGTCACATATTTGAATTATATATATATGTATAATATACACAGTTCAGTTGGGAGTGGATCATAATAATGATTGTCTAAGAACTGGGTTTCTAGTATGTTAATAACAGTTAATCCAGCAGAGAACTTAGCAGCTTTTCTCGCAAAATTCCATTTAAAACTTCATTACATATTTACTTAAGTATGTGAAGTTACAAATGCCCTGCTGGCTAAGTGGTTAACGCGTTGATCGATGTTGGATCATTCATGACCTAACGGTCATGAGTTCGATCCCAGCGGTAGTCAATAAAATTAATTCCAAATTTGCTTAAACATATGTTTAAACGGTGTGTTTAAATTTTGCTGTGCACTGCTATACATGTATATGTCTTGCGCTTAAACATTGTGTTTAAACGCGTTTAAATGCTTGCGTTTAAAAAAGAAGTGAGGCGATTGGCGTTGAATGTTTAATCAAAGTCTATGAAGTTACTGCTTGAAAGACTTCCCCCCATTCCTCAGTTTGGTCTTTGAGTTGCACTTCCCCAGATGCTCCTTCCAGCGTGTGGAATCGTATGGTTCCTTCACAGTTATGAAAATCCCACAAACTGAATGGCGGACCTTCACATTGTAAATTTGGTTTGTAAGTTTTAAAACCCATTGCTAAATTTGAACAACACACCTTCTGTATATTAGATTCATCAAAGACCGCATCAGCATCACCTTCCTGTATCTTCTTCTTCCACTGCTCATATTTCCCGTTATTGATGTTCAATTTACCATCCTTGTTTAATCGTCGTAGTTCGCGTGATGCAGATGCAGATTTACTAGCACCATCTCCAGCCTTCACATATTTGTGTGCAGATGGCTTGGCTTTGTCTCCATCAGAGCAGTAGCTTGACCCACTGCTGCTATCTGAATTTTGTATTAAAGACCGTGAACGCTTGCGAAATGAGTTTCCCATGCCTTCAATAATCAAGTTGCTGCCAGCTCTTTGGCAAGGAGATGAGGTGCAGTTATGATCCTCATTGTTGCCATCTTGAGTAGCAGAGCCACCTTCCCATGTACTTGATGTAGGATATTCAGATGCTGAATCTGACAGTTGGGCACTTTCAGCAGATTGATTGTGAATGCTGTCATCTCCATTGATGTAATTGTAACCTCGAGACTGTTCTGATGATGCGACTGGATTTAGAAGGTTTGAAATGGCAGTCCTGCGGTAGTGACGTTGGTGGACAAGGCTATGAGATGACTGGTTGTTATTTTGACTAGCAGTAGTCTCAGAATCATTCATTGTAATAATATTGGAAGTGGAGTTGAGCATGGGAATTGTTTGGGTAGATGCAAGACGTGTAAACCAGGAAAGACGTTCTTCAACTGCTTTTGCAGCAGTGAGCAGTGGTTGGTTGAGAAGACCATGAGCCAAAGTATTCGCAGTAAACAGTGGACAGGAGTATCCATCCTCCTGTACACCATGGGGAAGCATGTTTCCTTGACTCTTGAACCCCTTCCCAAAAGCGTGCTTGAGCCATACTTGTAGATGTGCCACAAATTTTGATGGAGCCCCAGACTCAGCGCCAGTTGGAGACAACGAGTCAGCTGTAAAGTAAAAATTATAGACATGAGCTTTTGAACTTTACAAATATTAGTTAATTGCTTACCAAAAGAGAACGTTCGTTGCTTGAAATCAATCATGCCAGCAATCCAATGAGTTTCCTGTACATTTAATGGGAAATATACCTGCTCTAGATTATTTTCTTTGACTTGGTTTTCCAATTTCCACAACCATGTCTTTCTCCTTGCTGAATCAGACAGCTTTAACTTCTCTTGAATTCTCCAGATCTCCATTGCAAAGGATAAGTCTACCAGCTTGGTAAAAACATCCAAACTACCTTGGCCCTTGTGAGCACGTTCCATGTCAAGAGTAAGCTCCTCAACAACCATATTAATGTGGTCGTCGGTCAGCCAAAATGACCCGAGAAACTTGGAAAGTTCTGATGTCGACACTTGTCCATTACAATAAGACATAGGAGAGTCCCATGCAAGCGAGCCAAGTAATTCGCGGGACAGTTGGATGAGTTCCGCTGAGGTCATTCCTTTAGATCTGCTACTTTCTCGATCTAACCAAGCGATGCTCTCCATCCATACAGAACGAAGACGGTGGCAATGTGCAACCTCTTTCCAAAATGAAATAATCCATAATGGGAGGTGGTCGCTTCCATCATTAAACCGATGATCTACGACAGATTTTGCACCATCAAGCCAGACTTGACCACTGACTGCATCAAGCCTGTTGAGAAAGTCAACTGAAGGGATTGACCGCCTTATCAAGAGATCGTAGTTGATATTAGGCGGACTGACACTAAACCACATATCAATTTTGCTGGAAATAAGTTCGCCTGATATGCGGGGTAGTTCATGCGAAAGGAATTCAGTGATGGATAAATTTGGTTTCGGAAGCCTGGACTTGTAGAGGAAATATTGAGGTACTGCTTGTATTTCACGGAATGCATTTGTGACGAAAGATGGAAGCTTGGCCCATTCATACTTTCTCCCTTTTCCGATCCACTCTGTCTCTATGAACATTTTGTCAATGTCATCGATATACATTGTTTGTAACTGTGATGAACCAATCTAGAATAAGTGAGAAGTTTTCTAAATTGGGCATGAGCTCACTGAACAAAGGTAGGAACGTCTAGATCAAGAATGACACTATTTTCTGTTAGTAGGAAATTGCGCCAAGTAAGCAATAAAATAGCAGGTGATGTTAGTAAATTGCTCACATCAGTTGAGTTACAAGTATCTGGAGTGTAGCGAATAGCAGTGAGAAATACAGCATAATCTAGCTGGATATTTATACGTAGAGATGAAACAAGTCAACAAAAGTTCAGGGAAGTAAAAAATGGCAGTGAAAAAAGCTGCAAAAAGCTATGCATGCTGGCAAGCCTGACTTGAGGCGGACATTACAGGATGAAGGAAACAAATTTATGCATTACTAATGCTTGAACATTCAGCACCACCTTACTGGTTGCTCTGCTTTAATAGCCCTTAAAATTTTACGGTTGCATTTCAATTTAGCCAAGGAAATAAAAACATAATAAAAATAAATTATTAAGTAAAATCAAGAAACAATGCAATGAGTGCTAAGAAGTCATCCAAAACTTTTACGCTAAGGATGGTTTGAACGCACAGCTTCCATGCAACATCAAATATACAACCATCGCTACAAGATAGGCTAAACCGCTCAGCCATAAGGCTATGTCCGGATTAAAACTTAGGGTTTCATAGCTCGCTGCGGTTGTGTCCGGACCTTCGGATCAGGCCAGTTTCAAAAATTGACCCATTTTGTCCGGATGGGCATCAGG
>JASFDC010000272.1:0-11039 GCA_036937075.1 Mycocalia duriaeana | reverse complement strand
CCATGAGGAAATATATTTTTCTTCTCCTTCTGAATAATATCTTGTCGGATGCGTGAATTTAGGAGGGCTGGAGCAACAAGGGCTGGGTTATGAGTCCCAAGTTTGAGTTGCATACTCGGAGCTGGAATAGAGGTTAGTTAAATACATAATAATAAAACACACCATTGCCGACACTCTGGACTGAAGAACCAACCAGACCAGTGGCACAAACAGCCTTAGCGTAGAGCTCCCACATATCTAACGAAGCCTTCAAAGCTGGGAGGATGTGGTGGTTATGGGGGCGTTTTGGATTGGGTACAACTAGAGCCATTCTCACGTAGCACGGCACTCATGTTTTTTCATGGGAGTAGGTACACCGTTGGCGGTATGTGGATATTCTATACATGCAATGATTTAAACACTGATAATAGCTAATTAATAAAAAGAAACTCACGACAAGTTTTGATTCAAGCCCCAACATGAGCAGGCACAAGGTAGCTGCATAGCAGCTCGCTTGGGAAACCATCGAGACCTTCTTGTGAAAATATCCGAGCCAGGATAGCTTCGTCTACTTCGGGGATTTGGAAGGACTGGTGACCCTCTCTCCAGGTTGGGTTCCACTCGCTGCAGCTGATAAAAATAGGTCTTTCCGTTTTGAACCTGGCAAATTATTTTAATTATTAGTAGTTAAATAGAAAGAAATCACATACATTTTTATGTGGCTTGATAAGCGGATAACCTTGACAAATAGTGCCTTGCGTATCTTGAGCCTTGCAAGCTTTGGTAGGCATGTGAATTAAGTGGAAAAATCTACGCGATAATATAAGTTAAATTTGAAGTAAGCAGATGAGAGAAATACTAATGTTAGAGCTCGTTTCTCTGGGGAATTGCCTTCTTGTAGCTGGTCATTGAGCTGCCCTTGTACCACAGCATCTAACGAAGCAGGATCCAGACATCCAATAGATGAGGGTGGACAGCTTCGCATGCATAAAATCCGGAGCAGCAAAGGCAGCTACTGCGGCAGCTAATATTTTAACCAGTAAAAACGTTGAGCTGTACATCCCTATCATTACAGCCAGTAGCTCCTCTCCATGAGTCCTGGTCCTAAATAAATCCATTGTCAAATGAATATATGCAAATTAATCGTATTAAATACCTTGTTCTTCAGAATAGCATCAGCGCTCATTGGCAAACCATCAGCAGTCACATATGTACCATATTTTGGGTCAGAGAAGTTGAACAGATAGCCAACATCATCTTTAGGTATGGGGTGATACAAGGGGAGGCCTACAACGTGTTCAATGCGGTCAAGATGAACTTGGCGGTGGAGTGGTAGCCAGTGTTGAGTAGATTCCCACGATACCACGTGATTACGCATACATACACTGTTTCGTACATAGCGAGCGGGATCATCATCGACGACCAGGTCACTATCCATTCCTGGCGGGTTGTGCTGAGAGTTCGGCTAGCATCCCATCACAGGACATCTTACACATCTCCATCTGGTGACCAGCGTACTTTTCGAACCCACGCAGTCAACACCAACACGTACAAAAGGACCATAAAGGACACGCGGATTACTTGAGGATACGTCAACGGGCTACAGACGCAATACATGCCAGTACAACAGGAATCAGATAAGTAGCTCAAACTCATTTAAATGGATAACGTAGTCACCATCCTTTCAGCCTGTCTATCGGGCCGATTCCTACAAAAACTTGTCCAACCTACACCACCTAGACTGTTACCGCTGGCTTACACACTCGACCACTCCGACTTCGTTTTTACAGGGGACCAACAATACGTCCACCGAGATCAACTCGACCTCTCCATCTCAACCACACCATCCACCGACTCCTCCCTGACGCTGTCATCCAACCCCACCCCATTCTCGCTCACACCAGCCTATTTCCACTCCCCCGCTCGATCGCTATCACCACCAGTTGTCTTTCATCCACATTCTGACGACGAAGAGATGACAGAGGATCCCGGAGTCTTTCATGGCGATGGAAGAGAGGGGGAAGACGCACAGGACTTCATGAATAAGGTAGTCCGATGCCTCCTCAACAAGACTTTTTCCGAAGGACAGAAGATTGCGTATTTCAAAACATGGCTCAAGTCAGGTAGCGAGGCGAAAGAATGGTTCGACAGTCTACCTGCAATAGACAAATGGGCCCAGCTGCAAGCAGAATTCGAGACGAGGTGGCCCGAAATCCCAGTTATCAGAAAGACGAAGGCGGAGAAGCAGCAGGAGCTGATGGCAGAGAAACTAAGAGACGAAGAGGTGGGTGTCCGAATTGGGAAGGAGGGTTCAGAGGTCCTCGGGCACGTTCGATGGGCGAATCGTGTTCGTACGCTAGCGAAAGCAATCCCAGACGAGCATGGACTTCTCATCAGCCAGGTCCGAGCTGGGCTCCCCCCCATCATGAAAGAACTTGTCGACGGCAATCACGATGATTGGGATGCCTTCACCAAGGCAGTTCGCACTGTTAGCATAGCCAGCATTGAAGAGGCAAGGGAGAAGGAGTGCCGCTTCAGCGACCGCCTAGCAGCTGTCGAAGTGTACCAGTATCGTTCCAGCCAACCTCGCCAACCACCAGCCTCCCCGGGTATTAGTAGAATCTTCAGCCAAGTAGGCATCTCGACCCCTCGGACGAACCAAGCCCCACCATCTCCTCGTAACCAAACTACTGCAGTGCGAGTGGCATCAGTCAACCCATTTCTGGGCGGGAATATGCCACCTACAAGTATATTTGCCAATATGGGGCGTTCTTCTCGTCCAGATGCAGACCGCCATGCCGATGCGGTACGTAATGCTCTTCCCCAACACCCACCCACACCAGAAGGCTTCCGTCTATACGAATCTCAAGTTACAGCGTGGCATACTGCAAACCCCAACGGACGTACCAACGAATATGCCCCCTACCCACTCAGACCCGGAACTAGCCCAGTACGCTCACGAGAATGTTGGGACTGCGGCATGACTGGCCACAGAAGAGAGGGGCACACGCACCCACCTGAAGCTATGGCACCACCACTCGAACGTGAGTGGCGCCGTTACGCCCATGGCTACTGGTACCGTTCTCAAGGACTAGGATCGGCCCCCACCCCTGTAAACCTAGTCGGTTCCAACTACGATACAGCCACTATCCAGTTCTTCACCAGCCCCGCATTCTACGCATCTCTCCAGGAATACTACAACTCTGAGAGCCAGGGAAAAGAGGAAGGGTCGTCCGAGTAAATGCAACTCAGACGACCTTCGACAGCATCTCACCCCCAAAAACATTGGTCCCTGAGTGTAGTGAGGTATCACGCAGGGACGAGAGACTCACCGATGCAACGTGTACCCCACAGAGAGGGGAGGGCATTTTACCAGCATCAGATGATGCGCCGGTTAGCTCAGACACACCGGATATGTATTTAGATTCATTGCGAATAAATCATGCTGGCTTGTATCGCGTGGGTAGTAAGATGATGGATGGAGCACAAGTTTCAGTGCCTTACGTTAGGGGCATTCAGCTACATGGACCACAAGGGGAGATCATAAGGATAAACGCTCTGTTTGATGACGGAGCCATGGTCAATGTTCTATGCGAGGAACTATATAGACAGAAAGCGCATAGGCTAGGCCCGCTCGAGCCATCCTCTCGAAGTTTACGAATGGCCAATGGCCAGCTTATCACTTCCGCTGGCGTATGGAAAGGACCCATATCGCTTGGGGGTCGGACAGAAATAGGTATCTGCGAAGTATTCCCAAGTATGGGAAATTGGTCCCTCCTATTTGGGAAACCGCTTCTGGAACTGTTCAATGCCTCGCATGAGTACGGCCCAGACACTATAACCATTCCCCTCAAGTCAGGGTTGGTGTCCCTACATAATGAAAGGAAGGCTGCTGCGATACAGCCACCGACTATGGTCAGCGGGATTCAGGCCATGCAAGGCGAGGCAGGAATAG
This sequence comes from Mycocalia duriaeana, assembly GCA_036937075.1. Lineage (NCBI taxonomy): Eukaryota > Fungi > Basidiomycota > Agaricomycetes > Agaricales > Nidulariaceae > Mycocalia > Mycocalia duriaeana. The sequence continues at coordinate 7,105 of JASFDC010000272.1, read as the reverse complement.
GCGCTACAAGCACAGACATCGAGGAAGGGCCAAGTATCAACAAAGATGCATGGAACATCTATGCGACAACAAACGATAGCGATTATGGATCGGAACAACCTGAAGTTGTCATCACAGGCGATAGCACATTATTTACCAGGTCCACTAACCCGTTCAAGATGGAACGAGTGCAAGAGATTATCAATAGGGTGGTAATAGGGGAAGACTTGACAAATGATGAACGCACAGCAGTTACTAGATTAATCTCAGAATTTGCAGACTGTTTCGCCCTTTCAGTTAGCGAAGTCACGGCAGTCAAAGATGCGGAGCATAAGCTGGATATCCCAGCAGGTACTACATTTAGCAAGAAGATTCATCAACGCCCATTGACGCCACCGCAGAGGGAGTACTTTTACAAGGCCATCAACGAAATGCTCGCCGCTGACATCATTGAACCGATAGATGCAAAAGACGTTAAATGCGTATCACCAACTACACTGGCACAAAAGGCTCACAGCAATGGTGGCCTCTCCATCGACGAACTCCATCACCGCATCAATGACCAATGTATCGCTCTGGGGTTCTCACCTCATTATGAGCTCCCACCACGCCCCAAAAGTGATCCTTTACACACAATGAATAGCATTAACACAGCGTCATCAACCAAGTGGCGAATTTGCCAAAATTTTAAAGAGCTAAACGATGTCACCCAGGTTCACCCAGTTCCACAAGGCGATCTACGGGCTAAACAGCAACGCCTTTGTGGACATCGGTGGGTGAGCGTATTTGATTTTGCCAAAGGTTTCTACGCCATTCCGGTTGAGCCATCAGCCAGACCTTTTACAGCATTTTATGTTGAAGGACGAGGATATTTTGCCTATCGAAGAATGCCATTCGGATTAACAGGGGCCCCTTCCACGTTTGGTGAGATGACGGCCAGGAACCTGGGGGACCTCGTCGGTGTACTCTTTGAACTCTTCGTAGATGACGGCGGTATTGCAGGTGATGACTTTGAAACGAAAATGGGGAACCTAAGGGCGTTGTTGGTACGTATCCGAGAGCGAGGCCTTAGCCTCTCACCAGAGAAATCACAATTCTTTATGACGGAAGCAGTATTCGGTGGTTCACGTGTTGGCCCTGAGGGTATTCGCCCAGATCTTTCTAAACTAACAGCTATCGTGGACTGGGAACGTCCTTCAGAATTGCTAAATTTAAAATCATTCACAGGTTTGACAGGTCACTTCCGCGATTTGATAAAGGGCTACGCCAAAATAGCCCAACCACTCACAGACCTGGAACGTGAAATTAACCCACCAAAGCATAGCGGGAAGGGTGCGTATCGCTCAGCCTTACGTTCACATTCCTTGGTGGGCAAATGGACTAAAGAGCATGATCGCGCTTTCATGGACCTCAAAATCGCCATGACTAGCGAACCAGTATTAAAAGGGCCTAAATTTGATGGAACACCCTTCATTGTTGTTTCTGATGGTTGCTGTACAGGTTTCGGCGGTATTCTGATGCAAAAATTCACTACAGTGCTCCCGGGTGGGAGGGTGGTCAACAAGTTACACCCAGTTGGCTTTGCCTCTAAGAGGACATCCGAGACTGAGGAGAAGTATAAACCGTTTCTTCTTGAATTTGCGGCACTGAAGTACTGCATGGACAAATTCTCCAATATTATCTGGGGATTCCCGGTTGAAATAGAGACTGACTGCCAAGCGCTCCGGGATACCATGCTGAAACCAAAGCTAAGTGCTACACACGCTCGCTGGAGGGATGGGATCTTGGCTCACCACATCACAGATGTACGGCATAGACCAGGTGTTACCAACGTGGCGGATGGGATTAGTCGTAGCTTCACCGGGCTGGAGTCTACAACATCAGATGGAAGCGATTGGACAGTCAGCCCTGACTGGGAGGCTGAGGACGGTATCACCCACGATATCTTTCACGTTGCAGATAGCTCCACGTACGATACGCTAATCAAACGTTTTGCGGCTGAGCCTTTGTTCTTAGAGGTCGTTAACGCTCTCCTTGACCTCGACCATGGCCAAACAGTTCTGCAGAAACGGCGTGCGCGACACCGTGCCATGGGGTATATGCTAGACGGTGGCAAACTATGGAGAGTTGTGGGGGCTGGACGAGGAACCAGGGCTCGAGCACGAGTCGAATGTGTCACACAAGGTGAAGCTGTTGATCTAGCGACAATGGAGCACGCGAAGAACGGTCATTGGGGAAGGGATCTTATCAAGATACAGCTGATGGACCGAATATGCAGCCCGAAACTGGACAAGTCAATTGTCAAAGCAATTCTCGACTGTCCACAATGCAAATCATTCGGCGCCTCCCACTTTCACTCACTACTTGAACCAATTACACGACGACGCCCTTTCGAGCTTATGGTCGCAGACTACTTATCTCTTCCAAATGGCAAGGGCGGATATCACACGCTAGCAATGTTTATGGACACCTATTCGCAGCACCTGTGGGCTTTCAAGCTGAAGAACCACGGCATGGCGAGGACCACCATTGATTCACTACAGAGCATTTGCACAGCATTCACCACACCAGCAACATTCATGACAGACGGTGGATCTCATTTCGACGCCAAGGACGTCAAGTCTTTTTGCGATAACCATGGCATTAAGCAACACATCGTGGCAGCATACTCCCCATGGGTAAATGGTCTCATCGAAGGTGCTAATGGGAAATTGTTAGGTCGACTCAAACGGCTGTGCGCTCCAGGCCTCGGGGAAGACGATTATGAGGCCATGGAGCAGAAGTCAATACCCAAAAACTGGCCCGAGCACCTTGAGGAGGCAGTGCGCTCTATCAACCACCGTATCCTCCCATCACTGAACTTCTCACCTAACGAGCTGCTTTTAGGATTAGTCGTCAATACAGGACCTCCGCTGGATGAAGAGACAGACAAAGAGGTATCGGATGACGACGTAGCATGCCAATTCGCATACACGGAGCAGCAACACCTCGATGCTTACGCACACACAGTAGAGCATGCCGCCAAACGTAAGGCTCTCTTCGACAAGGATATCATGGGTCGCAAACCAGGTGAAGTTATTTTCGCCATTGATGATCTCGTACAGGTTTACAGGAGTGATTTAGACTACACATTCAAAGCGGAACGCAAATTGCTACCCAAGTGGTCCATACCACGACGCATCGTCGAACGTCTCGTAAACTCCTATCGCCTCGAAACCCTGGAAGGGCTCCCACTGGCGGGGAGATTTAGTGCTAGACGCCTCCGACCGTTCCGACCACGGGTGGGCACTAAGCTTGCAGAAGAACAAGCGGCCATCGAAGAACTTCGCAAGGAAAGGGGGTTATTTCAGCAGCATTTGTCGGACAATGATATAGATCAACTGTATGCAGAGCGGGGGATCGAAGAAGAGGGGGACAGCAGTGAATACGCTGGGCAGGTAGCGGCGGGAGGGATCACAGATAGTAGCGATGAGGAAGACTCTCACGATGGGGCTTTAGGAGAAGGGTAGAGCGGGGGAGACATCCAGACGCAACGAGGACGTTGCGATCTGGAGGAGGGGGTACATGGAGTGGTAGCCAGTGTTGAGTAGATTCCCACGATACCACGTGATTACGCATACATACACTGTTTCGTACATAGCGAGCGGGATCATCATCGACGACCAGGTCACTATCCATTCCTGGCGGGTTGTGCTGAGAGTTCGGCTAGCATCCCATCACAGGACATCTTACACATCTCCAGCGGTTAATCTTGTGGGGTCAAGTTGAGACAAAGGATTTGACTCCCAAATCTAGCCATACAGTGTCAGAGTCCTTCCATTCACTCTCTGAGTCTGAATCCGAAGCGGAATCAAGGTTGAGTTTGAGATCCAAGGAGTAATCGGAATCGGTACTAGAACTGAAGGTATCTGTCTGCGATAAGTTGATAACAGGACATTCTAAAATTAAGTCAGATCATCCCGCATTAAATTATTATATATTGCTACTTGCCGTGTTCTCCAAATTCCGCCTGGGTAATAGGTTCAAATAGATCCAGCTCTTCATCAGAGTCAAGAATTTCGATTGCTTCGCGTCCATTTTCATGGATCGTGCGTGTTAGTTTCATGGGGAAGGGTAAGAACCTCACGGTTAGGTTCTATTTTAATTCCGCTAAGGGTTTCTTCGGTCCGTTCGAGTTTAACGACAGCTTCAATGGTACCCGTTAGTTTTAATGGCTGCTGCTCAGCCTTCCGAGCGGCTAAGAATTCTTTAAGGGAGCTAAGATCGATCCAGTCGGTACCCAGGAATTGTGTTGGATTTTTAATGATATAAGACTGCGTGAATACCTAAAAATAGTAAATATGACCTGGACAGTGAAAAGAATTCGAACTATTTTTGCGGTTGAGAATTGGACGTCACCGGGTTGCTATTCCCTAGAAAGCCGGGTATCATGTACCGATATATGTGTTTTAATAGTCCCCGGGGAATAGTAAGACATGATATCAGTTGAATTGTAGAAAGGTCCTTTCAAGCAGGTCACATGTGAACCGGGGTGAATAATTCAAGAGCTATGAAATTATATTACTTACGGAATAAACATGGCACTAAAGAGCTATTTACATGGTACTGTAAGTTTCTACTGGTCAAATACGATTAATAGATCATCTCCTTTTGTCTTAAGCCATTTTTGCCACGTATCACGATATTGCGGCTTCCGCCTCATCTTTCTCTTCGGATCGGTGGAAAATACAGTTTCGTCACTGAGCATACACGAAATACGATGAATTTCTTGCCGATCGCATGGAGAACATCGGTCACGCAGTTTGGGATCTTGCAATAAAGTGGGATGCCTCTGTTTTCGCCCGTTCGAGATTCAGTGCTAATGTATAAGATGCTAAAGCAGGATTACACACGGAGTGAGGAGATACCATCAAGTGCCATTTACGGTATCTGCGAGGGGATATATAATATTCGTTCAAATCCAAATTTCTTGTTGAAATCTTGCATTTATCAGGATATCGGGGAAGAAGAGCAGGGGAGTATAAAATGACTGGCGGAACACCACTCTTTTTCAAACTGGCAATGCGTGAATCAGAGCACCGTAGAACGTACCGAAGACGAATCCAATCAACACTGTATGAAGAGAGGACTAGCACGCTTATTCTACATTGTGGTGTGATGATAAAATCCCGCCCAGAACACACATGCTGACTACTAGTAGCCGTGGGCTTGATGCCTCCAGGTAGGAATATAGCGACGAAGGAAATCTGATGCGCTATTTCTTGTCGTAGGAGATGCGCATGCTTGCGGCGAAGATTCACTTACTTGTGAAGAGTGCAACGCAATGTCATGCTTCCCAGGCAATATGTAGGTTTGAAGGTGGATGCGTTTGAAGAGATTGAGACTCCAGTGTCGACAGGTACATGATATCCTTGCTTACCGCGCTAACTTCCAGGATCAGATAAGGAGGACCGGTGAAGAGACATTGTAGAGGATACAAGTGGATAGAAAGTTGAAAGAAAGGATCGTGGACGGTACCAAGTTAAAGTTACGTTAGAGTTGTTAGAGTGCACCGTTTGACAGCTAGCCATTCCAGTGGTGTTGCTTGATGCCTTTATCACTTACGAAGGTGTCGTCGGAGATCTAAGGCACGTCACAGTCTCTTTCCACATCCTTTCATTCCAACACCACCCCAGACGCCTCTCCCACCTTCTCCCCCAAGCACAACCCTCCTCACGCACATCTTCACCCTCTCCTACTTCCTCCTCTCCTCTTCCGAGCTTTCTCAACGCCCTAAAACAATGCCTCCACTACTACCCAGACTCCAAACCTTGCCTCTCCGCTCACAAATTCATGAAATCCCTCGACAAGCAGCTCGTCTCCGTCTCCGAGTTGGAGGAGAAGAAGGAGTGGAGGGGGGTTGTGAGGGTGCTTCTTGAGAGCGGGAAGAGGGAAAGGTGATTTGTGGAAGGCTTTTGAGGAGGGTATGAGGGATGGGTTTGGAGTCAAGGGAGAGGGCGTTCTGCCGCTTGTTCCTCCTTCCCTCCTTCCCCCTCCCTCATCGAGAAAGAAATCGCCTTCAATCCCGCCACCCAACCCCTCGCAAACATCCCCTCTCCGCGCCACCCTCCTGCGCGCACTCTGTAAAGCCTACACCCACCTACCACCTTCGTCAGATGCGAAGTTCCAAATGACCGAATGGTGTAACGCGCTCTTGGCGATGAAGGGTTACGAGGAGGATGTAGATGGTCTCGTCGGGAGGGAGAGAGTTTGTTAGCGAAGGAGGAATGGGAAGAGGCTGTTAGTGTTTTCGAGAAAGCGTTTGAAATTGGTGGACGGGGTGATAGAGATGTACGCCCCGTCTTTTTGTTTTCTTAACTTTATCTGACACCTCGCTACGCTAAGTCCGCGCGCGTCTCACAAAAGCCCAGAAACTGCTCAAACAAAGTAAACAAAAAGATTACTACAAGATCATGAATGTGTCCCGAGACGCAGATGCTAGGACTATCAAGAAGGCTTTGTGAGCTCAGGTTTAATATTTTTTAAGAGAGACGACACTGATGATGGGGGATGATGATATAGCCGTAGACAAGCGAAATTAGCGCACCCAGATAAAGGAGGATCAGAGGCAAAAATGGCAGTATTAAACGAAGCATACGAAGTCCTCTCCAACCCAGGTACGTTCCCTCCCGCTCCCCATAACCCCAACTCATATCTCTCCCTCTCACAGAACTCCGCGCCCGCTTCGATGCAGGCGAAGACCCAATGGACCCAATGGCCCAACAAGGCAGGGCACCCCTTCGCACATGGGCAGCATCCTTTCGCTCATTTCTTCCAACAAGGGGGAGGGTTCCCTGGGGGTCAGTTTGGGCATCGGCATGGGCCGCCTGGGGGGTTTGAGTTCCATTTTAGCAATTAGTGATGGGGACGGGAGGGGGATAATAGTAATTGAGATGTTTGTAATATATGGGTTTGTTATATTATACCGTGATGATTTTTTTTGTCAATGCTTGCTTTTTGATATGGGTGAGCAGTGGATGCGCTTTTTCGTGCTGTTCGTTCACAAGGTGTGTCGGAAAACTCCAGATATAATAGACCGCTTGCTTCTTGACAGTGGGTGGCTGTGGATAAGCTTTTCGTGCTGTTC
>JASFDC010000271.1:0-11039 GCA_036937075.1 Mycocalia duriaeana | reverse complement strand
TGGGGATGGTTCACTTCCGTCGATACGGATCGGTCTGGACAGATTACTGCCCCAGAGCTCGGTGAGTTGCTATTAACAACCCTTATCTGTCTCATATTTATATTGAACGGATGCTAGAGCGAGCGCTCATCAACGGAGATTGGACTCGTGCGTGCATTCGCTGTTTTTGCTCGCATGCTTTACTAATTTATTGAACAGCATTTGATCTCGACACTGTCAAGCTTCTCATGACGATTTTCGATCAAGACCGAAGTGGAACCATAGGCTTTAACGAATTCGCAGGTCTCTGGAAGTACATCCAAGTAAGTTTTCCTTCTCTCTTTCATTCCTTCGTGGCGATCTAAGATCTTCATATAACTAGGACTGGCAAAACGTCTTCCGCCACTTCGACCGAGACCGTTCCGGCTCCATCGACGGCCAAGAGCTGCGCGATGCGCTCGCTCAGTTCGGTTACAACCTCAGTCCACCCCTGCTCGATCTCCTCCAACGCAAATACGGTGGGTATCTCATTTCATCCCTCTCCCTTGTTTTTCCATTTCGGAATTTTTCTCATTTCGTTTTGTCTTAAAAAAAAACCTACCACTTTTCATCTCAACATCAACCTCGTCTATATCAACATCTACTTATTATCCCTACCCTCCGGGGTAGACGTCAAAGCAGCTACCACCACAGCTTCCCGCGGCGGTCCTCCCCCCGGCATCTCCTTCGACCGATTTGTCCGCGCCTGTGTGGTCGTGAAGCAGCTCAGCGAAGCCTTTGGCAGACTTGATACAGATCGGGATGGTTGGGTTCAGATATCCTATGATGACTTCATGAGGACCGTATTGACGCTGCCTTGAGTTGGAGTGGGAGTGCATTTTTAACGCTTTTAATGTATAGTCTTGGAACTCAGAGCTAAAGCAGCAGCAAAGAATTCTCAAGGACTGTACTGTGACTAAGTAACTAAATGAGCATGTATGTAAATATTCTTTGTGATTCAATGTTATGTTTGATGTCGCCATGAGCTTTACGACAAGATGAATCCGCGTTCGGCTGATTCTGAGAATTCGGGTTGCCAGGTTGGACATGGATGCTTCATGGAGGTTTCCGTTGCTATCATAACATCTCAGGGCGTTGTATGCTGTGACTCAACTGGATATCGGACTAGGCTATTCTTTCGTGAACGTCGCCGTTCTCTGTAAATCCTATCCAAATCCATAAGCTGGAAGAAGAAAACGCTATGGAAGAAAACGCTATGGGGGCATGAAGACAAGCGCTCCAGCGGTTAATACACTCGCTGGTATGTGCCATGGCGGATGCATTGGACATGTCTAGTCTTTTATGGTTTCGGACAACAAGACGGTACATAACTAGTTTTCTGTGAATGAATTTCCTTTGCATGCACTCAATGCGTGTAAGGTATTTGTCGCTACAGCCCTCAGATGTTACTGTCTTGAGTAACGAAGAATTATTTATATCGTCCAAATAGCAGGCGACGGGCGTTCCTAAGCGGGCTGGTACATTGATGTCAGGGATACTATAGGCTACAAATGTGGCATAGTCTCACCTCGAACACTGTAACAAAATTGGTACAGGATGTTGAGTACCACGGACGCTTCAGAAGCTGATCAGCTTAACATCGCGTTCGCCAAACGTCTATACGAGTTCGCCGCCTCATAAAAATTATATCTAACAATTATGTACGTAGTTGGGTACTACATACTAGACTCGCTCTCTCGCTGAAGTATGTAAAAACACTCGTGGTACGGGGAAAATCAAAGTAGTGCTCACATTACTACGGTAGATTCGCCAACTTCGTCACTTGAAGGCTTTATCTTTGAAACCACCATGGCTCATCCGGGGAGCAAGGGCAAACTAAGATGCGTATCATCCTTTTTTAACCCTAGGTCTTTTGCAGGCCCATTTGCTTCTTACGCCGCCTTCATGAATTTCTTCAATCAATGCTGAAAAATATTGTTCGATGGCAGCAAAATGCGTAAGGATGATCCATATAGGAACAACCTGAATATTTTAAAACTGACAGGAATATTACTGTTGATGATTCCGCTCGTATTTTGGATCGCTAACTGATGTTGAGCAGGGTATACCCACCTTGGTTTGAATATGTGACAATGCAAACTCAATGGAGAATGGAGCTCGTTGTTGGACTTGCGAGTATTTTTTGCTCCTTTGAGTCATTTGTGGACCTTATAATAAAGTGTAAGTATAGTATTCTCGCGCAGTTTTATATATTGTATGTAGAGAAAAGTGCTTTCTTCAATGCGTCAATTTTCCTCAACTATCTCAGAGACGAGGCAGGAAGACTACATGGCATAACTCTATAGATATTTCTCAAACCCGAAGACAAAACTCAGTTGTGATTCTTGAATCCTTTTCTGAATATTTACTATCATTTAGTATGACATCTAGCATAAGTATCGACAGCCTAACGATAGCCACTAAGACCTACCAAGATGCTATGCTTATACACAATTAAGCTAGCGATTGTAACCTTTAGGATTGCCTACAAATCCTCAATGACAGAAAGCCGTGAGCCGGAGTGCAATAGTACTTAAGTACTTAAGCTTAAGTTCACATTTAATGGTTTGTACAGGCGTAGCCAAACACACCTAAAAGATATGGATACGAACAGTGATCTGTAAAGGCAGGTTAGAAGTGAAATAGCAGCATGGGCTATTTACACTACTTTACTTCTCGGAGTTCTAATAATAATATAACACCGTGACTGCGAGTACACTGGCGTAGTGACAACGTGACATCGCCTCGTTTCCGAGTCGAACTAAACCTAAGAAGATCAGGATCAGCCCAAATCGGCTCATGTCTTTCCTCCACTTTCCTCCAGAGATCGAGAACGAGATATTCCAATGGACGTTTCGAATTCCCCCTCGCATGCCAAGTGATGTAGGATTAACACGGGTATCAAAAAGAGTCCAATCAATGTGTGTTTCCAGAGGATTATCTCCCTACTACATGATATTAATTGATTAACCAGCATCGAGCCTATGCTATACGAAACAATCATTCTTGAGAGCGATATAAGTCCCCGCGGATGGGGTGACCATAAAATTGAATCATTTCTCATTGCTGTTAAAAGCAAACCATCATCCTTTTTCAACAAACACGTCAAGAACCTATTCTTCAGTGCTAATTACCACGATCAACTTGAGAATCGTCTCTTCCAGCTGCTCTCAGCTTGCACCAGCGTCCGGCATTTATTATATATAGAATATTCTTTGTCTTACGATGTTTCGCAAATCGTAAATCTGCCCTTACGGTCGCTACAGGCACCGCTCGCGGTAATCTGCCAGCTTGTGGCAGAATCACACAAAACACCCCTACTTCCAGAACTTATTCATCTGACTATACTTCCTTCTATCATTGACAACTTTACTCTACCGACTCTTGATGCCCTGCCGGGATTGACTCATGTCTTTGTGAAGGAGGATGCGCACGTGTCGAATATGTTTTGGCACCAACAGGATCTGGAATATTTAATGCGCATTTTGTCCTCCACCAAAAGTCTTCAGTCTATCATCTTTATAGTTTTGCTTGCGGATGAAATTCTGGAACATTTGAAATCCACGGGATACGAGGATGATTCAAGAGTACATGTAAAGAAATATGTAAAGTGGCATGATTATTCTAGTCCTGACGCATGGGAGAAAATAATTCCAACTATTACATAAATGAAAACAATTCAGCTGGATGGAGGAGAAGGAACACGAAGTCGGAGTTTTACTTACAGTAGAGCACAACAGTAAGTATAGATTAAATGTCAATATATGTGAATCCACTTTTCTTGAATTCAAGTAGCATACTCCAATGAAATGAATTTTGAAACTAAATAATATATCACAAATGTAATCGAAAAAATGCTATATAACATACAATACGACTATTTCGAAGAATATATAAATGTATTAGTGGAGTATGCAGAATTTTTATGGTATTACACTAATTTTAATGCGGAAACGCTTTTTTGGGCGATAAAATAACTTTAACAAAGTGTCTAATAAAACATGTAGAAAAACACCCATCACCCCTGACCGTTCATCTCCCAATATTCCGTCCAGAGTGCCTTGAATCTGATAAATTACTACTCAAGATACTAGAATTCATTTCAGTAGGTCTGGTAAAGGTGGTATTTTCAGACTTGGCAGTGGCTAGAGCGTTTTGATCGTAGTCAATCAAGCTGTTCGCAGAGAGGACTATGGTTATGGCTTTGTCTTCAGTTGCTCGAAGGATGAAGCGGTAGAGGTAGAGGATGATGACCAGGAGGTTGCATACGAGTAGAGATATTCCAGCCTGGAGAATGTGTTTAGATTACAATCCTCTGAAAGACGTAATGTTATAGATTCACCTCAATGTATGTCAGCATCTGCAAAATTAAGAGTCCATCCGGCCCGAGGTCGAAGGTTCCACGCGAGAAGACAGCCAAGACAAATATTGAAAGGAGAGTTAACGTGCTCGCTGAGAACAAAGTGAGAATGAGGCGACGATGGTTGGGGTCCAATTTTATTTTCCAAAACAATATCAACGGGCATATGACGAGAATTGAATCAGCGGCTATATCCACTTCAGAAAAGTCAGAAATGGAAACGAAGGGTAGGCTCGAAAATACTAACGTGCCATCATAATCTGCGTCCCCGTATCTAGAAATATATCCCTGGGATCCTTCGAAACTGGGATTTGTTTCAATCGATAAATCCATAGCTGCTGTGCTGTTATTACGATGGCGATGTACATGAGCGTGAAGAGGATGCAGAGAAAGTAGCAGAAGTGGCGGTGGATACGCCGGGGTGGGAATATTCGGGCTATTGAGAGGCAGAGGCTTATGCGGGAGACCCTGGAGAAAGGGGTTAACGTTGGGGTGGAGGCGTGGGTGGAGAAGGCATACCAGACTATGGTGAAGTAGGGGAAGGGAGTGAGCCAGTATGCGACTTGTGATGGGGCGCTGCGTGGCTTCGTGGCGGGATGTACGGCTGGGAAACAACATCCTGTTAATATCAGAGCTAATTGAAATAGGTGCTTGTAACGCACTTGTCCACATAACTGGAATGAAGACACAATCTGCGAGAAAGGGAATGATAGCGAGGTAGTCATCCCACCAAAGTTTATTCCTTCGGAATCTATCGTAGAGACGAATAATGACGGAGAGAGAGGCTAGCGCGTGCAGGGCCACAATTGAGGCTGTTGCGGAAGGAGTGCTACTTCAGCATTCACCGATCAAGTTGAAGAAGTGCAAGCACATACCTTTCCAAGCGACGTAGGATTGAGGTGGAAGAACCATCGTCGCGCTGGTCCTATGCAGAGAGTTACGCGAAGTTGCTGTTGCACAAGCTGGTGGTTGAAGAGTTTAAGAAGCGCATCAGAGTGCGCACTGCGGACTACATACATATGTAGAAGTCTAGATCTGAGATATCGAGAATGAGTGGGGAAGAAACCTTGGCGCAATTGTCCCTTAGACCCTGCGGAAGTCGACGCTCATAGAAATTTATAAAAAGGGTAATCTCAAGCCTGACCAGAATATGGCTTCGCTACCTTAGCCAGTCCACTGACGTATGTATATACTTGCCTCGGAGGTGAGACGAATGGTACTGGACTTCACTTTGGAGGCAGAGGTCGTTCATGCGTTGTACTGCAGAGAAATATGATGAGGGTCTGATAAGATGTTGATTGGGATCTTAGAACGTGGGATATCCAACTTCTCAAGGAGGTTTGGTTGGAGGTTCTGGGTTGAAACCCTTCAACGCCTGCGCAATTGATTTCTTCGAAAGTTGCCACAACGATAAACAAGCGAGGTATGTAGCTCATCATTCTTTTTAATTATGTCTCTCTAGTTACATACAAATTATGAGTATAGTTGAACCCTTCTTGCCCCATACATTTCGGTGAACGGCGGGAGGTATGGGTTAAGAGAGGTTATGGGTTGCGACGGGGCAGAATAAAATAGGATTTCAACATTTTCCAAAAGTATGCTCTCTGACGGTCAGATTTTACTGAAATATGAAAGCTACAACTTTCCAGTGCCTTCGGCGCTTGAATGTGCGTGGTTTAAGCTGTTTACGCCTTGAAGGGCAACGTTTTGGCTGCGAGAAAAATGATTGATGGGTAATTTTGCTGCACAACTTGTTCTGCTGTAGTTCTGCCTGCCGTTAAGTAATATAGGCTGTCAATCACATTTGAATCCAGTCGAGATGGATACATAAAAATAGTGTGGTAGGAAACGGTATCAAAAACCTATGAGTTTTCAGTTTGGAGTGGATTAATGAGAATCCAGCCACAGGCTTGGTGGACCAAAAAATGTATAAAAGGGGCTCAACTAAAACAAATCAACCTCTACATAACAAGCTAGCCAACGATCTTGCAACGATCGATGCGCTAGAAAATTCAAGTTCCCTGAGACCCTTGATTGTTTATTCGGATCCGAACTTGCCTTTCTAAATGTGGCATCCTTGCTTGTCCCTGTTTTGAATCAAAGCGATAGCCTCACCAACATCTCCCACACGCACGGAATGACGCACTCGGCTTGTCCTCCATGTTCCACTAACCTCCCTTGCATTTCTACAAACAGCGGATAACCTGAACATAGAATTTACCCTTCGATGAGGGCTTGGGATCGAATTAGCTCAGTTCTGGGATTCAGAACGATTCCTACGACGATTCTGGTAGTTATTTCGTACCTAGCGATTATCATTTCTGTGCTGGTTACAGACGAACTACCGAGTGTTCCGAAGAACCAGAAAGGGTTAAATTTGAAGCAGGCTTATGATGATTTACACCATGTTAGTACCTCGTTCTATCCATATGCTGATATGTCGACGCGTTGCGTTGAAGTTGTAATCACAACTAACACCCACACTCTCAGATAGCAGCCCGTCCGCACCCCTACAACTCGCACGCAAACGACCTCGTCCACTCTTACATCCTCTCCCGCCTCACCTCCATCGCCTCTCTTCACACCCACGTTCACATTGTTGAAGACCTCGTATCCAACGCCTCCATCGTCGCTGGGAAAGCCGCCAGCTACTTCGAAGGCACCAACATCCTCCTAAAAATCGACGGCACAGATCCTAACGCCCCCGGTGTTCTTTTCTCAGCGCACTATGATTCCGTCTCGACTGCTCCGGGAGCGACGGACGATGGGATGGGCGTGGCTACGCTCATGCAGCTTGTGCAGTATTTTTCGGAGGAGGGGAGGAGACCTAGGAGGACGATGGTGTTTAATATTAATAATGGAGAGGAAGATGGGCTGTATGGGGCTCATGCGTACGTCTTCTCCTATCTCTAATTTGGATATGTGTTAATATTCCAAATAGATTCCTTAAACACCCTTGGTCAAACCTAACAAATACATTCCTAAACCTCGAAGGAGCCTCATCGGGAGGGTAAGTCCTTCCATTCCCCGCTCTCGCTCGCTCCTCCACTAACCCTCCCCCATAGCCGCCCAATCCTCTTCCGTTCAACCTCCCTCACCCCCCTCCTAACCTACAACACACCACACCCCCACGCCAACGTCCTCTCCTCCGACGCATTCTCCCGCGGCGTCATCCGCTCCTCCACAGATTACACCGTCTACACCTCACCCCCGTATTCCATGGAAGGTCTTGATTTGGCGTTCTACAAAGGCAGAAGCAAGTATCATACGAAATACGACGCGGTGCCGTATACGGTGGGTGGGGAGCGGAGCTTGTGGAGTATGTTGGAGGCTGCTAAGGGGGCTGGGGAGGGGTTAGGACGTTGGAAGGGGGATGAAACTGGCGGGGGGAAGGCTGTTTATTTTGATTGTGCGTTTTTATATATATCTTCGTTTAAGAAATAGGCTGATATTCAGTTCTCGCAGTATTCGCATCCTTCCTCGTCGTATTCTCCCTCACAACCCTCTTCACATCCAACATCCTCCTCCTAATCATCGGTCCTCTCATCCTCTTTCTTCTCCTCGCCATCGACTATGCCAAACGCAGCACCGCATCAGGGCAAAACGGACATGTCAACACCGATGAAGGCGCCTTGCAACGAACATGGGCGCGATTCTCCTCTTTCACCTGGGTACGAGGAACTTGGGCTTATGGAAAATTCTGGCTCGCTTTGGTGGTTACGATTGGATTACAAGTCGTTTTGGTGGTTGGGTACTTGAATCTAAACCCCTATGTGCGCGCTCTCCTTCCTCTTTCTCTTCATGCTAACACCCCAACAGATTCTATACTCCTCCCCCTACCTCTACCTCCTCTCATCCCTCTCCCTCGCCTATATCTCTTTCACTTCCCTGCTCCATTTCCCCTCCTCGCAACCAGAACAACAAAAACAAATCCTCCTCCTCCAAACCTACATCTTCACCTGGTTCCTTCTCCTCCTTTCAACCATCGCAGTGGGGAAAGCGCAGGTAGGAGGACTGTATTTGGTTACTATGTGGAATGCGGTGTTATTGGTGGCTTGTGGAGTTGGGTACGTTGAGGATATTATGAGAGCTCACGAGGCGGATGGGCCGCCGCAGAGGGGTGATAGGCTGGTCCATTTCGAGGGTGATGCGGAGGAGGAGACAGGGCCTGTTATCAGTGTTGAGCCTACGGAGGAGACACCACTCATGGGCCACTCACGTAGAGCTGCGTCGCAAAAGGGAGAGGAGGCAGGAGCAGTTGGATGGTGGATTTTACAACTCCTGCTCGTTATTCCCCCACCGGTTATACTTATCTCGCATTTGGGAGTGATTTTGGTAGGTGCTATGGCACAGACTTTGTCGGATGGGAGTTCGCCTGCTTTGGGTTCGTCATTCTTCATTTTTTTCTGTAATTCTGATATTGAGGTGTTGGGTGATATAGTATACGCAGCAGGTTCACTGCTTACACTCGGAATTATCCTCCCCCTCGCCCCCTTCAGCCTAAAAATCCACAAAAGCGTCACATATCTCATGATAGTAGTATTCATCCTCGCAACCCTGTACACATGGATCATATTCCCCTTCTCCCAACAAGTCCCTATGAAAATTCACTTCCAACAAAAAGTCGCTCTCAACGACTCCGTACACGTCGTAACAGTTGTTACGGGGTTAGAACGATACTTGAAAAGAGATATCGTCCCTTCGCTTCCTTCTTCGGATGGCAGACATGTTAGGTGTTACCCTGATACGAGGAGGGTGGGATTATGGTCTTGTGAATGGGAGAGCGAGATGGTGCCGTCTCCGGGGGGTCACTATCACGAGGACTCCTTGGAAAAACGATGGTTCCGAGGGACTATAACCAAAACTGGCCCTCTCACAGCCCGCATCACCCTCCTCGGTCAAAACACACGCAACTGTCGTGTCTATTTCGATTCCAATCCCATAGCACGGTATAACATTTCAGGAGGCGATAAAGCCCTCCAACCCGGGTTCGAGGGCTCAGGCGGAGGAGTAGAAGTGTTGAAACTTTGGAGTCGGACGTGGGAGAGGGAGTTTGTCGTGGATGTTGAATGGCCCCATGATGCGGTGGGAGAAGCGAAGGGCAGGTTTGCGTGTGAGTGGACGGAGTATGAGAGTGCGACTGTTGGTGAGAAGGATACGGGGAAGGGGAAGATACCAGCTTTTGAGGAGGTGCTTCGGTTTTTGCCTGATTGGGCGGTTGTGCTGAAGCAGAATGATGGGCTTGTGGAGGTTGAGAGGATGTTTTCTTTGGATTTGTAACGATTTTCGTAGTCGTGTGTATATTATTATTTCGTTGTTAACATTATCGTCATTGAGCGCTGAGCTATTATAAATTGAGACCTGTCAATGACGTGCGCAGTTACATGAAAACCCATGGGCGAGGGAGGGTTCTTGATTTAAAGATTCTTGGGATATCTTTTTTGCCGAATGTTCAGCGTCGTGTATATGATTTTTGTGTGGCGACTAAGTGTACGATCACTCCGAATCCTAGCATGTTACATTTGGGCCTAGGGATTGATCTAGGAACCGAGTATATGATCCACGTAATTGTAGCATACTGTATCTGAACCTCCAGCTTAGTCGTCTCCGAATCCAACCTCGATAGAAATGAGTTATTGTTGAGATTCTTTTCTCACGCGCCGGCGGTAGGAATATAGCCAAGTCATTTTTAATATCTCTCCACATGTACGCTTGAATCTTTTTCAATTTCCCTGTATCTCAATTGAATGCCCAAAAAATTAGTCGCCTGCGGAATCACGAGGATGATCAAATAAATGAAGGCTTTCGATGAATGACACTATGGTCGTTAAATATTCCAGTTCCCATTGGCTCAAATATATGTGAGAGGGTATGCAGAGATTCCCTCACAGAGACATCAGCCAATTGCAGCTGGCAATCAAAGAAACAGAAGTAGTTACAGTCAGATGACTGAGTTCTGGAAAAACTCTCGATAATTACCAGCTAAAAGTTATAGGGCTTTGCAGAGCCGTTTACACAAGCAGATTCGCGATTCCCTGTTACACTTGTTAAACACGTGATATGTGATCAAGATGTCACGGATCGTTAGCCAATCACTAGCCTGAGTGGCGTTTGGGGAAGCCTGAGGCCTGATGTGCGACCTAATAATTAAATAAAGGTACATGGGTATGACCGACCGAATAAACCCATACACATGGCACTATATTACTATCACTGTCAGTAAGGTCTGGAAAGAATGACTTTCAAGTTCGGAGTTTGAACAATCTCAATGACTTTTAGTTCATTATATGAAGTTAGTCCCTAGCTGCGATTGCAACTTGGAAGGACAGATACGTACTTATGTATTCGCCAAAAAGTAACCACGCATGCCATGTCCTGGAGATGCTCAAATAGGAGTCACGCCCCAACTTTCGTAGTTCTAGCCGGCATTGGTCCCAGGTCCGATACTAAAAGTGGGTATCACGGGTAAGGTTTTAACACTCAAAAATCCGCGCTAAGATCCATTCCAGATGGTGCAGGGATAAATGAGCACATTTTAGCAAGGCCACTATGCCATGTTGAGCTATTGCGGCAAGAAAAGTCCTTTCGACAACTATGGCGACGGGAGAGAGAAAGAGAGAAGCTTCCACATGAGGGCGGCCATACGGCTTGAGTTGTGTAC
>JASFDC010000270.1:0-11039 GCA_036937075.1 Mycocalia duriaeana | reverse complement strand
TGTCTGTACATAGTTCATGAATATATTTGGATCTCCTGCAGTCCTAGTGCTCAGCACTCGCTCCAGTCGCCCTTACAAAGAGTACATAGTGGAAGAAATACTGAACAGCTGCTTTATCCGCAAGAAACTGCAGTACTTGGTCAAGTGGGAGGGCTATGGTGTCTAACACAATACTTGGATGCGTGCACATGAAGTCCATGCTCCCGAACTTGTCGCAGAATTTTACCATCTTCACCCTGGTGCCCCACATCAAATCCGTGCTCTCACATTTGGTTCCATTCCCTTTCATTTCTGCGACCCTTCTGGCTTGCCCATTGCATTGAGTCGCTGCAATTCTAGAGGGGGGGTGATGTTAGGGGACTCCCAAAGGATCCCCTAAGTACCTCGCTGCCCGCTTGCACCTGCTCTGCATCCGCGTTTTCTCTATTCCCAGGTCTGGTACCTCACACTCTCCCTCATCCCAAACTTTATTATACTATAGCCTTACTGATCATCAAACCTTATCACTCATTACATACTCTTTTCATATCGTCCCACCACACCTGCAGAGATCCTTTAAACTTTTCTCTTTGGATCTCCTGCAGGTGAGTATATAATTATCAGTTACTTCTATGTTTAGAGTAGAGTCTAATACACTTTGGATTTCCTGCAGTCTTTGTGCTCTGCACTACTCAGTCACCCTTACAGTTAGGAGGGTTTGAATCTATTCTCAAAAGAATGACACCAAGCAACTTTGACTGGTTCCTACACACTATGTTATTTTACCACTCAAGGACTGTTATCCAAAGACAGAAGAACCCCAAAAAGAAAAGTAGAGTTGAAGAAGTAGAAGAAGATGACAATGATGACTTTGGAGATATTGAAAATACAGGTGCTAACCTAGAAGATGTTGAAGAATAGATTCCACCATTTATGCCCTTGTATTTGTCTATATCACATGCCTCTAAATGTACTACTTTACTAGTCTCATTTCCTTTTTTGTACACAAATTCAATCTCACTCATTGTGAAGAACTACACTGGGAATCATGCAATAATCCAACTGAGCCAAAAGGCCACTATGACTGGTTACAGTCATAGGTATTCCCAGGCTATATATGCAGTTCATATCATGTGATCACCTACTGTTGTAATAGTACATGACAGTCATTCACAGATATTGTAAGGGCAACTGAATAGTGCAGAGCACAAAGACAGCAGAAGATCCAAAGTAAATAAAGCTCTACTCTAAATATAGAAGGACTTGATAACTATATACTCACCTGCAGGAGATCCAAAAAGAAAAGGTTAAAGGATCTCTGCAGGTGTGGTGAGCTGGTATAAAAGATTATATAATGAGTAATAAGGTGTTGATGATCAGTGACATTGTAGTAGAATAAGGTTTGGTATAAAGGAAAGTGCGAGGTAGCAGACAGATAGGAGTATACAATTACAGGAGCAGTTAATTAATATATGTAAATTTAACTTCAATATAAGTTTATATACCTCCTTTATATTCCTTCCTACTATTATGTCCATTGTACTATCAATATTTATCTCTATTGTATCATTGTATATTTCTCATCCTACTATTTATTTTAATCCTATCACTATGAAACTCAGATCAGGCTAACTTAACCCGATAATTCACCCATGTACATAATGAAAATAAACTGTTTAACAGGTGAAAAATAAGTGGTTCATCTGTGTACATGGTGAATTTTTAGTTTTATAATTATACAGAACTGGTGAATAAAAGAGTGAATTTCAGTACTCTAATGACCAATTTAACCCAGTTGTTAATTAATTATACTTTTAATTTGGCATGGTAATATAACCGTTTTAATGGGTGACTTTTAGTGAAGGTATATTCAACTGGTGCTTGGATTAAAGTAATCAGAACCATTATTTTGCTTTAAATGATAGAATTGTGCTATCATATGAACATTAGGGTAATACACATGCATATATGGTACTATTGGATCATATTAATCATCCTCAGGCTCATCTTCATCCTCATTGTTGTTGTTGTTGTTGGATGGGCCAGCGGATGCAGCTGCCTTGTGCTTTGAGCACTTCTCCATACAACCCTGCTTTACCTCATAGCAGTGAACATTCTTCAAATATTGCTTGAGCATCTCTGCGGTGGCCCAATCGCCCGGGAACCACTTTTTTGTCATGTAGGGATGAGTCATCCTGGTCTTTAAATGCAAGTAAGCCATGGTTTGTAACTGTAAATACCAAAATTACCATGTGGAATACCTTCGCGAGTTTCTGGGGGTCGATGTGGCGGTAGTCCATCGTGACATTGATGCAGGCTTGCAACGAATAGTTGCGGACCGACTTCTGTAGATGTACGAAAAGAGGAACTGTCAAAACATGTGATCATATCAATCAGTCACACACACCTGAATTGCACGATACAACGGTTTGTTCTCAACACCATCAAGCTCCATAGCATCTCGCAGGATGAATCCATTCTTCAGATTGCCCGCTTCACCTTTCGGCCTCTGGATGGGCCTAATCTCTTCACCATTCCTCCTCTCCAGCTCTGGGACGTTTGCTCACCGCTCTTGCCATTGCAATAGCTTTTGCCTCAGCCACCTCGCGAAGTTGAATCTGTTCCATGATCTTTTCTATTTGAACATGCAATCATGCCCAGGACGAATCAATAGTCAGCGCAAACAGGGTGAAACTGAAGGGTACTAGTCACCTTGGGATGCATTCTCTGCAGCCCCGCGAAGTCGCTTGCCCTCCTTGATTTGAGCTGATGGGGACTCCGATTAGAGAATTGAGATGAACTGTACAATGAGGTGAGTACTTACCCTTCAATCTCATGATTTCAGCATCCTTATCAGTCTCCAACTCTCTGTTTACAGCATCAGATGCATGAAGGGGTTGAGCAGCTCTGTTACTATTCTGTTTTTTACTTGGACCTCTTGGTCTCCCAGGGATTCTCTTCTTGGCAACTGCTGGGGCGCCTCCAGTGGGCCTGCAGTTCTCAGGTGCGGGGGGAATGTTCTGTTCATTATGGTCAGAGTCTCGAATGGAGCTTGCGGGATGTTGGCAGGTTGGCTCGGAGACATGGGTAGTTTATGTGGTTGGGCATGATAGGGGAGGGAAGGAGGTGGAATGAGGCGGAGGATAGGCTGGGGTGGTTTGGAGTGTTGGTTGATATTTGTGGAGCAATAGGTTATGTATTTCATCACTGCGCAATACATTCATGCAATGGTCACGCTTAGGCTTAGGGCATGACAGGGGTAACCCTGGGGTATTTTTGAGCTACCCTTACCCCTACCCCAACAAACCCTTACCCACCATAAGGGGTATGGGTTTTGGAGGGTTAGGGTAAGGGGTTTGGAGGGTTTATACCCTTGAGGATGGGTATGGATTTACAAGGGTCAGGGTATGGGTTACTACATGAAAAGGTGTGCTGAGGCCAAAATATTATAGCAATGACAATTAGTTCTATATACTTACTTTATTGGCCTGAGAGTGAGGGAAGCAACTGCTAAACAAACCCAAAAATATCAGGTGCACCACTAATTCATATCACAAGTCATGCTCAGGCAACTAGTATTATACCCCCTTTTGAATATACAATATTTAGTACTATTAGATGACAATGAGGTAAAAACTGAGACCAGCAGGTTTGAGCAGGTATACTAAATTACAAATAGGGAAACCCATATAAAAATCTGCAGTGTACCCTTGGTATACCCCCAAACCCTTGTGGGGGGTAGGGGTATATAGAGGGTCAAGAAATCCTAACCTGTACCCCTACCCCAGTGTACCCTACCCATGACCCCTTACAGGTTCCCAAACCCCTGGCATTCCCTACTTAGGCTTGCGCCAACTTGGTGGAATTTGAACTTGTAAGTTCATTCGATTTCATATACTGTTGACTACAGAAAGAGTGTGTCCCCAAAATGTAATTTTAAAGCTTAGTCGTCTTGTACATTGCTGATGCATTTACCTAGATGGCGAAGTCTCTCTGTTTATGTGGATGCGGTCATCAAGTCAGCGCGTCTACAGATCTACGACATTGATCTGGAAAAGCTCGCCCTCAAACCCATGTCATGCAGGCTGCTTGCGGTACACTACACGTTGTTGAATGAGTCAGTACAAATACACCAATTCATGCAAAACATCGTAAAGTTGAACAGTCCCCGCTTCGCAATGGATCTCGCCGCCCTGCTACCCCATCTCCTGATTACCCCACAAATATGGATGGTCCACCACCACCTCCACCCTCTACCTATGTTCCTATGCAAGACCGAAACGTCCCACTTCATCTCAGAGAACCTCAACCACCAACGATAACCGAGAACAGCTCAAGCAATGAAGATGATCAGCAGGATGACTCCAGTAGTGGAGGCAATGAGCCGTATGGTCCATACGAATACTATGGCTCTGGATATGATGATGAGGATAGCGCTAATGAGGAATTTGAGAGGAATCTCGCTGATATTAGTGTGTTACTTTACTACATACTTTGCTACTTCAACTTATAAGCCTTAAGCTCAAGAAATTACAGATGAAGAGCTATCATACTTGCAACACTTTGCATTGAAAATTGAAACCCACATGATGGACAGCACATTTTCTAAGCTTCGTTATGCATTCCCAGAAGCTACGATGGCTTCATACAAGTTAACGAGAGCTCGGGCAGCCTTCCTTGCAGAATTCCAGCCAGTTCAATATGATTGCTGTGTCAATTCCTGTGTCTGCTATACAGGGGAATTTGCAGACCATGATCGTTGCCCAAACTGCAAGCAGCCTTGTTTTGACAGTCGCAGATGCCCCCAAAAATGTTTCACCTACATACCCCTCATTCCTCGCCTTACTCGTTGCTTTGAAAACTCAAAGTTTGTGGATCAGCTAAGTTACTGCGCTAGCTATATTCCTGAATGTGGCAAAATGAAGGACGTAATTGATGGACACAACTATAATCAACTTTGCACAACAAATGTTGTTGTTGAAGGAAAGCAGTATCCTCACAAGTTCTTTGAGGACCCTCGAGATATTGCACTTGGACTGTCAATGGATCGGTTCTGTCCATTTAAGAAGTGGAAGAAGACGTGCTGGCCATTACTTATATACAACTACAACCTCCCTCCCAAAGTGCGCTTCTGGGTACAGAACATTATGTGTATCGGCGTCATTCCAGGTCCTAATAAACCTAAATATTTCGACTCTTTTCTCTGGCCTGCAATTCAAGAGCTTCTACAGCTGGCAAAAGGAGTTAAGGTGTTTGACAACAAGCTTAAAGCTTTATTCATCTTACATGCCTATCTTATCATTGCGTTTGGTGACATTCCAGCAGTTAGCATGATGATGCAAATGAAGGGACATAATGGCCTATTTCTGTGCCGAATGTGTACCATCAAAGGTCTCCGCACTCCAGGTGGTCCTCCAACACTATATGTACTGTTGAACCGATCTCAACATCCTACCGTGCTTGCTGATCCTTCTGCTATCCATGTTTATGATGCGGGAAATCTCCCTCTACTTAATCATTCAGAGTTTATGGAGAAAGCTTACGAGGTTCAAATGGCACAAACAGCAGCTGAATCAGAGCGCCTAGCAAAGGGATCAGGCATCAAAGGAGTTGCAGTACTGTCTCACCTCCCATCCATGTTCTTTCCCCACTTGTTCCCATATGATTTCATGCATTTGATCTTTGAAAATGTCGTGAAAAACTTAGTGCTGCTATGGACTGGCGAGTTCAAACATTTAGATGAAGGGAGTGGTGAATATCACCTCATGCCTGGTGTCTGGGATGCTATTGGAGCAGCAACAGCTTCTAGCGGCTCTCACATACCGTCTGCGTTCTGCACTCGCCCACCAAATGTGGCAGATAATAAGCAGGCTGTGACTGCAGATTCCTGGTCATTCTGGCTCTTGTATATTGGACCAGTGCAGTTGGCTCGGAATTTTCGCAAAGCAGTATACTATGACCATTTTATTGAGTTTGCAAAGCTCATCCACATTTGCCTCCAATTTGAGATCTCGACTGCCAATATTATGACTCTGCGGACTGGATTTCAAAATTGGGTAAAGAACTATGAAAAGTAAGAATTTATCAGGGTATTCTGACATTGCATTGATGATAACTCGCTATCACTTTAGGATTTACTACCAATACTCTCCATCTCGCATCTGTACGTGCCCTGTAATGATTCATGCGTTACTTCATGTAGCAGACAGGATAGAGAATACTGGCCCTGTATGGACCTCTTGGGCATTCCCAACTGAACGCTTTTGTGGTCGGTTGCTTCCTGCAATTCATAGCCATCGTTTTCCTTTTTCTAATATTGACAATTACATCGTTGCATCTGCACAGCTCTCACAAATCAAAATTCATTATGATCTTGCAGAATCACTGTCTCTATGGCCTCCGAAAAATGATATTCCCACAGGATGCTTCTCTCATACCAACTTTAAGCCATAGAACTTTATGATTTTCTCTTTACAAGCTAACAAAAATTGCGTGCTAAAACTACTTGCAGATCCAGGATGCATATTTCTACCCCCACACCGACTGTCTGCAACCATACCTTCATTGATGGAGGAAAAGATTGCAGCTTGTTTTGCTACCCGATTTGGAAAACAGATTAACACTGTACGAAAATATTTCAAAATGGAGAACGTTGAGCAATGGGCAAAGCTTCAAATTCTCGATGGGGGGGATTGTGTTAAGAATGTGACAAACTATATATAATGAATGAGTGAATGCGGAAACGCGGAAATGCGGACACGCGGCAGCGCGGACAAGTAGCTAGAGAAAAGGTAATACGAACAACCTTTGGCTTCAGCTTATGTGCTGCGCCTCTGGCAATCCCTAAGTAGGTCGATTTGCGGAGTGTTGTACGGGTGTGCGGATATGCGGGTGAGGTCAAGGGTGAGTATGAAGGGGAAGTCACAGCAAGAGCTTGACTCAAGTTATCGAACTAGAGGTAATCTAAGTCGATATTTGAACTGGTGTTACAGTACAAAACGTTAACTACTTATATACTAGATATCTAATTGTAAGTACTAATTGGACTCGTTAGTAACAGTAACAATAAGTAAGTAAGTATCTGTGGATATAACAATGAGTGCAGACGCCAGTCATTGCGGATGCGGGCTAATATACAAAAGGGATTATTGTTCATCTATTGTAAAGATGACACAATTGATTCATAGAACAATAAGTATAAGGTGGTGTCCATATGTGTGCGGGAACGCGGGTGCAGGGTATATGCGGGTGCAGAATGCGGGTCGTGACAGATTGCATGTTATCATTGTCATTTCCCAAAGGGGCCGAGGACAGACGAGATACAACATTTGTTTATGTGAGTAGTGCAATTTCTCTCTTGTAAAACTTGTATTAATGAATATTCCATGTGACAAACAGTATGATCTGCTTGTCGATCGACGGGCTTGTAACAGGAATGTGCCAGCTGACTTTGGTGACTGTGCTACACCTTTTTATGGGCAATTGCATCACCTTTTCGTAGTGCGTCTTCCACCGGCTGTTGAACTACAGCCAGGTGATCCTAAGCTAGAAGTTGAGTCTGTATACATGCTTGCATCCATTCACACCTGTGAAATTGAGGGTACCAGAGCACTGGCGCAACCATTCTACTCAAGGATGGGTGGAACCGAAGTCATTGATGTAGCTACTATTCAGTGCGTTATTGGGAGAGTTCAGAATGGTAATAAGTGGTTTATTATTGATTGTACAGAATCTATACAGCATGTAATGTATGCCAAGGACTAAATAAAAAATTCACCCATTTTTTACATCTCAAATTATTGAATTTTGGGACAGAGGAAATTCCACATGTTAACGGGTTAAACTTGTTCACCCGTTTAAACAGGGTGAAACTAATCCAAATGTTGTTTCACACGTTTCTCACCAGTTTGCCTGGTGAAAGTTGAAATTCATCCTAAGAAGTGTTGAGTTTGGCCTGTTATGGGTTGCATGGTGTACTATCCAATGCCCATCCTACTATCCTTATCCTACTAATGGCTTTTTGTATATTTTTCATCCTACTTTTAATTTTCATCCTACTATTCTTATCCTACTATCAATTTTAATCCTACTATCCAAAGCCCATCCTACTATTTTCATCCTACTAATTGCTTTTTATCCTACTAATGATGGGACATCCTACTATCTTAC
Organism: Mycocalia duriaeana; assembly: GCA_036937075.1. Classification (NCBI taxonomy): domain Eukaryota; kingdom Fungi; phylum Basidiomycota; class Agaricomycetes; order Agaricales; family Nidulariaceae; genus Mycocalia; species Mycocalia duriaeana. The sequence goes on along the minus strand of JASFDC010000270.1, from coordinate 2,891 downwards.
ATAATCCTACTACTACTAAGCTAGTATAGACTCAACTATATCTGCTGCAAAAATGTGCTCCAATTTGCCAGTACTTATCCCTCCTCCACCTGCACTAAGACTTGCAAAATCTGCTCAGAGTCTCTGTGGATCCACACAGAATGCACAGAACCACTCAGAGTCCATGCAGATCTGCACAGATTCACTCAGAGTCCACACAGATCCACATAGAACTACTCAGAGTCCATGCAGTACAGGTGGAGGAGTGATAAGTACTGGCGCAGATCCACACAGAGCCACCCAGAGTCCATGTGGATCCTCACAGAACCACCCAGAGTCTGCACGGATCCACACAGATTCACTCAGAGTCCACGCAGTACAGGTGGAGGAGTGATAAGTACTGGATTTTAGGTTTGAGAGCAGAGACTGCAGCAAGACCAGGATTGATGACATTCTATTATAAGATATCAGTGCAAAATGTAATGAACCAAATAAATGTAGGATTGAAAATCACGCTGATCAGGGTTCACTTCAAAGCATCATTATGGGTTTTCTCAATAAAAAATTCACTGTGTATCTTCTACATGCCCAAAAATCAGAAAATGGAATCCAAGTATGCTGAGACATATCTCAACAAATTGGGATAATTAATTGAAGCCAAGGACCTTTCCACAAAGTATAATTCTGTGCACAATCTAAAATGGTCAATTTCAGGGTCACATACAGTATATCATGTGCTCTTTAAGGGGCTGCTCCAGACTAAACTCTGATAGTCAAGAATCATTGGAATAAAGTCAAAGAGCCCAAAATCAGGCCAGTACGTTGACGTGAACTGAAGCTGAGTATTCTCGCAGCACTGGATACAAGTTCATATTCAATTTGAGTTGTGGCTACAAAGGGAATAGATCTCACCTGCCAGAGGAGGAAATCGCTGAGCCGCTTCACTCCACTTGTACGTATTAGGATATCCAGAGGCGGACTTCCACCAAGACTGGTCATCAGTTGCGAGTCGATGTCCATTTCCGTGATACAACTGCAAGAAGATAAGATTTGGAAAGGAATAAATACTCGTACTGCACTTACGAGTCCAAAGTTCTTGTTCTTCCATCCTTCCTAATATTCCGGACACATGTCTGCACTGCCTTCGTGATTTCGTCCCTCGAAGTGTATGGCATGCAGACGTTCAATATCGCTCTAGGAGAGAATTCAGTGAGAGTTGCAATGTAATAACCGTGTGTTACGTACTTTGAATTATGTCGAGTCATTGTTTCGGCCAAATCTACCGCCCTCCGTACCGACGCGGGGAGAATATCCTTCTTCCCAACAATGTTTAGTCGGACGCCATACTGGTCGAGGAGTTCACTTTTAGAGCAGTTGGTTATTGCTATCGGGATGGAAACGAACGAACTCACCCGTGTTGACATAGCTCAAGTAGTTTCTCCTCTGCCAGATCCATAAGCGCGTCCACCTCCTCCGGGGAACGCTTGAAGTTCTCTATCGAGAACGCATAGACAGATACGCAACGTATATTCAGCTTTAAACATACTTCCAATATCTGTTGCTGTAACAACACTCTTCCACTAATAGCAAATAGAATTACTTACCCGCCTCAGTGCATTAAACCCCTCTGAGTGCCCGTGCAGCGCCTTCTTATTTTTCATACGCGCATATCTGCGATTGCCGTCCATAACAATGGCAACATGTTGCGGGATAGGGCCGGCGGCAAGCACGCGTAGGATTATTCCTTGGGCTTTTGAGATTAGTTTTACGGCCAGCCAACGGAAACAATCTCGAATAACCATTGGATGTAGAAAGTATCGTCGGAAAATTTGCGTTGCTGTTCGATCTAATTGTCGTGACTTGGTAGTGACCTTATCTATTCTATTATATAAATGGCAATTGTTTTTTCTCACGGAATAAACGCAAAGCCAAGAGACATAAAAGCGTCACACATGAATGGTGTCACATCTAAGATCACTCGGATTAAATGTCGAATTGGCAGAAAACACGGCGCAAGGAGGAGCCAACCGAAGGTTGGCAATGAGTGCTAACACTCTCTGTATACTGTAGGTAGCTACTTGAATATTGAATATTTATGTAACTGAGCATGTTTACCTAAAATCTGTGAAGCACAGGCCACTGCTAGTATTTAAAGTGACATTGACATAAATCAAATATCATAACAACTTATTTGGATCACAGAGAAGTCTGTGTTGGGAAAATCATAGTGCTCATACACGTAACATATGCCAAGCTGCTCAATAATCTAACCGCGCTTCTTCGACACACCGACGGTCTTACCACGACGACCTGCACATAGCCCATGTCAGTAGTCAGACGAGAAGATGGACATCTGAGAACTTACCGGTTGTCTTGGTGTGCTGGCCTCTGACGCGAAGGCCCCAGTAGTGCCTAAGCCCACGATGGGCCCGGATTTTCTTTAAACGTTCAAGATCATCGCGAAGTTTGGAGTCAACGCCGTTGGAAAGGATCTGGGAATTCTTTCCGTCCACTATATCCTTCTGCCTGTTCAGGAACCATGTAGGAATCTTGAATTGTGTCGGATTTTGGATGATCGTCACAAGGCGTTCAAGCTCGTCCGAGTTGAGGTCTCCAGCGCTAAGCACACAAGTCAGCAGCTCATTCGGAGCATTTCAACATGCTACGCACCGTTTGTTGAGGTCGACGTCGGCCTTTTTGCACACCAAATTTGAGTACCTACGTCCGACACCCTTGATCTCCGTCAAAGCATACATGATTTTTCGCTTTCCGTCCACATTAGTGTTGAGCAGACGCAAAATGTGCTGTAGGGAAGATGTTAGACATATACTATGCAAATTAAAGGATACAGACCTGGAATTGCTGGTGGGCCTCAGGAACGACGAGCGACATGCTGGCGTAGAGATGTAGCT
>JASFDC010000269.1:0-11066 GCA_036937075.1 Mycocalia duriaeana | reverse complement strand
TCCTTTGCACGCATGAAGAAAAGACCGTTCCCTTCGAGTCTTCCAGGTATGTAATTTTTACTCTTATCAAAAGCTGACGCAGAAGAGTATATGGGACTAATGGCATCGAATGAGTTGATAGAAAGAGTATTCGGGCCTTAAGAAAGCAAGTCAGATTATATAGACAAGAAACAGGATAAATATCTTGCCAGTGCGAACGAATTTCCCGTATTTCTTGTGCAGTTCATCGACATATGAGAATCGTTTTCCTGATAGTATAACGAACATCATCCGGAGGCTGGTAATCTTGTTAAAAAATGGACCTGGAAAACTCCATAGCGGGTGAAATGGTGAAAGTCGATATATGACAGCTGTTACTGAGATGGCAACGAGATAATAAACTATTGCCAATGATGAGGAGATGAGGCATGATAGAATGTCTTGGTGTGAAATCAAATAGTTCGTAATAAAAATGAATATAAACATTGTAAGCTCTATGAGAGCAGCGATATCGCCTCTGAGGGGGTTCTTGTGCAAAGCATAGGTGCTGAACTGATCAACAAATTGATTAGGGAGATTAGTTGGGATTTAGGCAGCCAAACTTACTATGCCTGCGAGGACATATGGTCGAGGCAAAAGCCATGTATACATTGAGAGTTGAGAGGGTTAGGGAATTATCTTGGGGATGGGCGAGTCAGAAGTGCTACCACCGCTGTTTAGAATTTAGGTGAACTCCCTCTTGCCATCGACTTTCCTATTCAAGTCTATCATGTCGCATCCATTCCTCATGTCAACGGGCTCGCGTTGCGTGGGAGTTCACTTAACACCGGCAAGTGCTTATTTCTCCGATGCTATGTAGGAGGAGGAGCAGGCCACATGTCACGGAAAAATAAAATCTCCGAGATGATAATTAATAACGATATATTTGAGGATCTTTGTGCAAATTAGATATCTCCGAAGTCTGAGGCCCATGAATTGTCTTTTTACCGTGTAGGATAGCTGCCGCTGATCGGTTGAGCGGTTATCATAAGTATTACGAGAAGAGGAAAAAAAAAAAAAAGCGAAAGGCGGATAAGCGAACCTATCACGTTTCGTCTTATTACATTCCCTGAGACAACCTTATAAACGACCGCATGCTATGCAACCCCATTCTTGTATTCAACTCGTCTCAACTATCAAGATCTCTTAGAGAAATGACAGAGTAAACATCCTTCAAAGGCACACAGAACAATGATGTAAGACTCGAAAGTTAAGTTTTCTTTTCCTGTCAATAGGTTTCTTTAGTTGATTAGGGGCAGAATAGGTAGCAAATGAATTTTTAACTCCATATTTATGAGAGTCGGTGTAATGTTCACATTACACTCTTGGGTGCTCATTATATCATTCCTAGTAGTTACGATATATCCACAGCATTGCAACCTCTTCCATAAACATTTCTGACCAAATGACTCAGCACATTACAACTCCATACAGTAAGAAGAAACGCATAACCTTTTGCGGTCTCTTCTCCAGGCCCAGAGAATTATTGGAATCTTGTGCGCAAGTCAGTAGCCTGAGGGATTCTAAATGGAAGCAGAATGATGACAGTCTCTTTATATAGGAGAGCAGCTGCGATCATATTGATATTATCGTATGGACAGCTGCTAGCTGACCATGGAGATAATTATCTCACTTTACTCGATGAAGCGATGCGAACTATTCGATAATAGGAATATTTTGCAATTGTCTCCCAATGTGTTGTCCTATGAACTCGTCAATTATAACATCAGCAACAATATAATCGTCTCCTAGGACTGTTTACTTATGTTCCCTTTTGATTCCCGGACCCATCATTCAAGATAAAAGCTGCACCATGGCAGTAAACTATTATGAAAATGGTGGATATGTACATTGTTTGAGCTCGTAAAGCATTGGATGATGCGTATATCTGATGCTGCGAAGTTCAACCATCTATAATGGTGATAATCTGTTTCAATACGGATAGCGCTGTGACTCCGTCGGCGGTTTCAAAGGAATTGGAAAATATTGCAACAGGGATAGGAACCGAGAAGAAGATATAATTAAAAGGGTGGTTGATCCTGCTGTATTTCCAAGTCAGCTCATATATTATTCTTCTATTTTGCATCGTTTAATCATGTCTACCATGGGAGGTAGGGCTGATAAAGTCGTCTATTATTCATCCGAATATTCGGTTGGCGCAGGATGAAGTTGATCGTGTTCTCAACAGACGATTGTCTAGTCTACCTGCTACGGCGAATATGCCTCTGATCGTGAGCGTTGCTGTATGACTCGCCTTCCACAAATGCTATTTGACTTCCGCTCACAGTCTCTTAATAATTTCGGTCTTTGAGGTATTATTGAATGATTACCAATGTGGTCGACAATTGCGCGAGACGCCAATAGCGCTGGCTCACCAGACTGGCTGATGGTCTCAACCTGTCGATTTGAACCCAGGTCGGAATCCTCATCATCATCAATCCACGATGACTATGTAGCTCTCTTAAGGTAACTTAAGTGACTGTAATTACAAAAGTAAAGTCAGTTATCAATTGCAGGAGCCTGAGGCTGCAGGACAAAGTGACATGATCAGAAATCCAAAATACTTAGCACAGCTGGGCACGCAGCACGCATGATGGTAAGTACTGTATTGTGTTTACATTTTGATCATTGATATTCGGAAAGATTGCCGCTCAGGGAGTCAGGTGGGAATAAATTACAATTTATATTGCATACGGCATTGTGCTCTGCGTCCACGATTGCCATTCCTTGAGGACGACCACCGTCATGCTCTCGTTCCCTTTAGCTGAAAATCTTTTGTCCCCATGGCTGCTCATAGGCGGCGGCATTTTCATCTATGGTCTTCGACGTCTCACCAAGGTCAATCTTCTCCCTTTGCCTCCGGGCCCAAAGGCTCCATTGTTTGGCTTCCTCTCACTTCCATCCAGCTACCCGTGGCTAGTCTACGACAAATGGAAACAGGAATACGGTACGTGCCCCTTTCCTTAAAATTTTTTCTCGTGTTGTTTTCTTACATGAAACTAATAATTTAAAAGGAGACTTGATATATATCCGTGTGCTAGGCAACCCCGTTGTCGTCCTTAATTCCGCATCAGCGGTATATGATCTATTAGATAAACGAGGACATAAATACTCTTCGAGGCCTTCCCGGCCGATGGTAATGGATTTGTAAGTTCTCCTTTGATGCCTGAAAGGTTTGTTTTCTGAAAACAATTCCGGGGCAGAATGGGCTGTGATTGGATGTTTAGCTCCATGGCATATGGCAACCGATGGAAGGTCCGTGTTACTTAGTCTTTACCTAACCGCCTCCCTCGCGTTAATCTGAAAAATCTCATGTGTCGACATCGATAGCGACACCGCAACCTGTTCCACAAGCATTTCCGACCAAATGATTCGCTTCTTTACAGCTCCCTTCAAGAACAAGAGACGCATATCCTACTGAAATCTCTTCTTCATACCCCGGAAAACTATCGGAAACATATCCGCAAGTGAGGAGCCTACGTATACGTTGCCTTTCTATAGAACTCGTAATGTTGAAAACTTCTTTCCACAGGTCAGCAGCAGCAATCATTTTGAATTTGACGTACGGACAACAACTGGCCGACCATAGAGAGGATTATTTAGCTATCTCCGATGAAGCAATTCGAACCATTTCATCAGCGGCGATATTTGGCACTTACCTAGTGGTCTGCATGTTTTTTTATCATCGCAAGTCTGCTATACCACCGCTAACACAACATGTTGCAAAATCTAGGACTACTTGCCTATCCTCAGATATGTACCGTCATGGTTTCCATTTGCATCGTTTAAGGTGAAAGCCAATGAATGGCGGAAAACTATAATGAAAATGGTGGACATGCCCTTTGACCTTGTTAAGCATCGAAGAGTAAGTTCATTTAATACTAGGACCATTATGGCATAGCCTGATGATTGTTTCTTTGAAGATGGATGGCACTGCTACCCCATCGCTAGTCACTAAAGAATTAGAGAATATTGCAAAAGGCGTAGATGCTGAAGATGAAGATATCATCAAAAATGTTGGCGCGACTGCATTTCTAGGTAAAAATAAATACTTGATTTACTCTATACTTGTTAATATATTCATCTATAGCCGGTGCTGACACAGTCGTCGCGGGAATACTGTCATTCATTCTTGTAATGACTATTCATCCTGAGACCCAGAGACAGGCGCAAGAGGAAGTGGATCGTGTTCTCCGTGGACGACTACCTACTCTCGCTGATAAGGATGATATGCCTCTGATTGTGAGTGGTGTTGTATTCGGAGTCCACATTTAGATTTGATATACACTATTCCAGCAAAGTATATGCTATGAGGTAAGCACTCTTATCCATAATTTTTTCTTATTTCAGCCCCTTAGCTTGTCGAGATAGCTCTTAAGATGGAACCCAATTGCTCCCTTGAGTGTCGCTCACTTTGTTACTGAAGCCGACGAATACAACGGGTACTACATTCCCAAAGGTACAACGGTCATACCCAACGTTTGGACCCTACTTCATGATCCTGAAATGTACCCGGACCCATTGACATTCAAAGCGGACAGATTTGTTAACCCTGCTCCTGGTGTTAACGAGAAGCCAGAAGCTGCTTTTGGATTCGGTCGCAGGTAGGACATATGCTTTAAATATTTAAATGGTAACTGAGAGTTGATATATCTTCATCTATATAACAGAATATGCCCTGGCCGCTGGCTCGCGTATGACTTCATCTTTCTTGTCGTTGCATCACTTTTAGCCGTGTACAATATTACCAAGGAATTGGATGAAGATGGACAACCAATAGTGCCTGAAATTAAATATACTCCTTTTCTTATCAGGTTCGTCGACTCTATTTCCCATTGCGCAGCTAATGAATATTCAAAAACTGCAGTCACCCTTTGCCCTTTAAGTGTCACATTGCTCCTCGGTCTCTGACTGCCGTTACACTAATTGATCAAATGGCAGATAAATAAAGCTACTGCTAAAATATTTTCTATTCAATATAAATTGTTTGTACTCTACAATCACTTCGACCTTTCGATATTAGAAGAATATGCTTCATTTAGAGACGCCTATTTTGCTCTTTATCAATTGATGCACAGGATACAATAACCACCAGGCGTTTAAGTGTCGAATTTTTGAAATATAGCTAACACTAAATTGTTAGTTTATTTTTATAAATAGAGATGATTCTTGAAGAAGACAAAGCTGAGTAACAGATCAAGTACTGCCAAATACTTATTGTATCTGTTTGTCATTCAAAATTGACAGACATATGAAAGATTGACTGAGGCGTTAACAAAAACAGTGCGAGACTGTGGCATGATTCTCCTCCAATTTCATGATCTCGAGGCAATATAATTGGAAACAGCAAGTGGCTGGAAGAGACAGGTTATAAGGGAAGTAATGTTGTATGCTATAGGACTATTTAGGTGTGAAAAGTTGTTCAACTCCTTGAAGCTAGAGGGCATTCCTATTCTAGGCGAAGGGACTCCGTTATCACTCATGCCATTTATCCAGTCGACAATTTCTGGGCCATCTGGAGTACGAGATGATCAAGTTGCGCAAAAACTTCGACAGACTCTTTTGGGTTTTTCGAGTGAGTTAGAAAAGGTAATTACTCCTGCAACCAACTGCGGCCTGTTGCAGTACTTTGGCACCATTACTGCAATATCTCATAGTATCCTGGCGCAGCACGCAACAAACTTGCAAAGTAAGCTTCATCAGCCAAAAGGCTGCTCGATACTTTTGTTCGTTGTTCTGTGCTGTATTGGGATATGCTCTTGACATCCAGGTCGACATCATTAGTCCGGCATACTGCGGACTTCTCGGCCATCTCGGTCTGCGCATTACCAAGCAGATTACCAATCACTTACTCATCTCATTAGACTTAGCAAATACTTATTTACTACGCATTATTTCCTCATTTAGTACTTAGCAGAACATTCTAGATACTTAGCTAGCAGTATATAAGTCTGTAGTAAAGTACCTATTAAATGTCGAATATTCTATCTATTATTTGGTCCACTGCGCTCAAAATGTTGAAGCATTCGAAGGCTGTCCTTTGAATAATTGGCAGTTAATCTTTTATTATTATTATTAAATCCCTTAAATACTCGTAGTTTGCTACTCGAGTAATGCAGCCCGCCCGGGCCGCAGTCACCAGTCACGATCCAACCTGATGGCATCAACACGTTTATCGGCAAATTTAGTTAATCTTGTCTTCCAACCGACCCAAACTCAAGGTTCTCCAACTTCTCATCCAACGCATTCATGATATCGGATATCTATTCGTAGTAAAATCCTACATTGTTTTATCTGTTTTTTTTTTGGCTGGCTCAGGCTTACTACTTCTGACTCATTGATGTCGAGCTAAACATCTCGAGGTCTTCTGCTTTTGGCTTATCTGAATGCTCATTCATATTTCAGCTCGTGGCTTTCATAATCTTAAATAGACTTTGCCGAAGGCTCCTGAGAAAGGCACTTAAACCTTCTTAAACTTTCCACGACTCAAATAGCACATTCTCTACTCTCGAGGCACGATCCCCACTATGCCCAGTGCTCGTTATCCCTTATCATTGCGTGAAATAAAACAAGCAGCTCTTGCAGCAGTCGAAGCTCTATCTCAGTGTGGTCTTGGATGTTGCCTGTTCGGAAGTGCAGCTTGTGCGATGTATGGGATGACCCATCGTACTCCAAATGTAAGTTTTCTTAAGGTTTAGATTAATGCTTTGAACAGATGATTTCATTCTTCACAGGACGTTGATATCGTCGTGCTCACCGATCTATGGGAGCAAGAAGAAATCAAAAACCTGATCCTCTCGCAGGATGACAATTTTTACTTGGTTCCATCAAGAAATCGAAACGCATCATACCAAGTTCTGTGGTACTCACTCCCTCCTACGCGCTTTGGCTACCAGCGCAAATGCAAAGTCGATATCCTAATTCCCGGTCTCTTAAGCATCCCCGAACTCACATCAGACCGAATCACGTACAGTACCGAGAATGACGATGCACTTCCTCTCATGCCTTTCCTCCCACTCCTTCTACTCAAGCTTCGAGGATGGGACGACCACCGTAACGACGAACGAGACTATATGCAGGCCAAGGTACCGCAAGATGAGGATGACATAGACCATTTGTTACGCATAGGGATAGAAGACTATGGGGTACATCTCAGTGAGGAAGGCTGGATACCAACTTGGTTTTTGGATGAGGCGATGGATAGGATCTCGCAGTATACCGACTGTTGGCCATATACTGTTGATTATTGGAGGGATATTGGGTTTCAGGTGTATTAATGTGTTTTTTATTTTATTTGACGACACGTCCATAACAATTATTAGTAGCAATGTGATTTTAATATTTTGTTATGCACTCCAGCCGTACTTGTACCTTTGGATTTAAATCCTATGAATGTTGGTGAACTTGAAGGTGGGTGCATTTCAGAAAGGGAGGCCGGCGCTCTTTAACAGTATGACGCGATTGCCAAGAGCCGCCTGTCCTCCGTCATCGTTGCAAAGTCCAGGCAAAGTCTATCAAAATCTAATTAACGGAAGACGTTTCTTGTATTGACCTGCTATGAGACGACTCTTGCCAAATTTTCGGTTCAACTGGGGCTTCAATAGCTTTGGCTGCGACACGCTGTGATTCAACTTACTTCATATTTCGCATAAACTTTCCCTTTCACAATTCTACGTACATGACGAAATCGAACTAAATAATGAACTTACAACGCTGTAAAAGAAAAACATAATTGGTAGCGGATGGTTACGGTAGGGAGTTCGCATACTGCCATAGCGAGCTACCAAATAGCTACCGTATTTAAATAGATTCAAGCAGAGAATAACGTTGAGAATGATGACAAATGGCCATCGAATATGAATAACACTGTCGACTGTCACTCATGCTCAATGGCCATTTGCCACATGCAGTCCAAAAACATATCGTACGGCTCCAAATCTCACTCACTGACGATCACATGTGTTCTTCGGTAGTCCAGTCTTAGCGTCGTTACCTTTAGCAAGCGTGGACGCAGCCTTACTCCTACAACGACAGCGAGAGTTTCAGATGTGAACATATGGGAGCTCAAAAGGGCTTACGACTTATCATCCGAAGGTTGTTGCGTAAGCGATAGAAGAATCTTCCCAAGTTGCTTCTGCAGTTTAATCACTTCTGCGATGTCGTGATGAACCTCTTCTTGTTGTTGTTGAATGCCCTGGATTGCTTCCCGGAGCGCATTCGTATCGGCGTCCCTCGAAATGCGATCTTTTCTATGGGATTCCTCGAGCTGTTCAAAATGCTGAAAGGAAATATCAAAAGAATTCTCCAGCCTCTCCATCTTCTCTCCTAAGAAACTCGTCGTGTTGTCTTGAGTAATGAACAGAGAATCAAACTTGAAATCGAAAAGTCTTTTGAGAAAGATATTTAAATAATAATAAGAGACTCACCCTCTGATTTAAGTCGTCCAACTTGTTACTCACTTCTGCACTCTGATCACGAACCATGACATGTAGAGATCGCAGCTCTTCCTCGACCTCCAAGTGTGTAATATCGGAAGGAAAGAGAACGCCATTGGCATCAAGGCTATATATGGACCGACCATCAATGGAGAAGACCACTGTTTTGATAGCAGCGGAATGAGCAATTGGCTTTCCCATCTGAACTCCAGTGACGGCATTCCAGATGCGAACAGTACCGTCGTCAGATCCACTCGCAATGAATCTCCCATCTGGGGAGCTATCAATGCTTCGCACTAGGCGAGCGTGGCCGAGAAAAGGATTCTGGCAAAGAACAGCTTCAGCAGCGGGATCTAATACGCCATCCCACATGCGCACTGTTGTGTCGCCGCATGTCAAAAGCCTCTGACCTCCCGGAAGCCATCCTAGAGAAGATGAATAGTAACCGGGATGTGCGAAGAAACTCTTCAATAATTCCCCTTTAGCAATATTGTAAACGTGAATCTTCTTGTCCCCAGCAGCTATAGCGATGATGTTTTTGTGAAGCCGATTTGGACAGAAGGAGATGGAATAAATGATATCGTTTGGAATATGGATCCGTTTAAGAGGACGAGAGTCGTCATCGGATGATAGACCCCAAATATTGATAGTGGCATTTATGCCCCCAGAGATGATTTTCTGAGGAGGCGAAGCCCACTCGAAAGCCAGACATGTAACCGGGGAGGAGCTCCAGGAGAATTTCCTCAACATCCTCCTAGTGGATGCATCCCATACCAGCACTCTTCCCTCCTCGTCACCTGCAGCAAGGTGGGTACCTTTGCGAGAAATGGCTACACTTAACAGCGCGGACGAGTACTCAGCATCCAAATGTTCCGCATCCTCGTTTCCTGTCTCCAGATCCCAGAGTCGGCAAGGCCGCTCTTTACTATCCCCGACCGTTACCATTAGGTGACCATCCGGGAAAAGCGCCATCGCTTTCACACCATTAACGAGCGGTAGCAAGGTGGAGGCACTAGTTGGATTCCCCCAGCGTCGGTGTCTTACGTCAAGAGGGCTTTCGATGTCAAGTTCTGACATTAGAGGCGAGGAATCAAGATATGGATAAGTGTCGTCCAGGGGAAAGCGAGGGCGAATCGTTATCCAGGCAGAGTGCCATCGTGTTTATATCCCAGCTGCCAGCGTTTTGTGGGTCCACTCCTGTCTTCTTTTAGATCGCGTTCTCCCGTTAAGCTTTAGCCAGCGCTAGTACATAAGCTTTCTTGACTGAGAAGCTTCGTCCAATAGATACCGGATTCAGAAAGCATGGTGAGAACAAGATTAGATGAAGTATAAAGCATAAGAATGGCTCGAGACAAGGACAAAAGGCGATAAAATTGTTAACAATAAGGATCCCTAGGTCCGAGTAGATCGAGTATGGAAGTATGGACCTGTGCATTATACTTTGATAGTATCACAATCGCATAGCCCGGTTTATATTTGGAGCACATTGTGAGTCACATTGACGGTTGAGCGTCTAGGACGATGTAGGTGGCGTCGTAATAGAATTGCATCGTGGACGTAGGTGCAGGACACACAAGCTTTTAGCGATAGGATAGCCATGAGAACGCCAGTGTGAGGAAAGAACTCACGCATCATGATCACTGAACACATATAGATTGTCACGTGAAGACCTTCCGGCCATTTGTGCATTTTCCTTGCCGAACACATTCAAGCAAACTCAAAACCGTACAATCAAAGACTGAATATGTCCAATTACATCTAAAACATTAGAGTATATAGAAAATTCTAAGCCGCCTCCTTAATAAAATCAGGCTCCTCAATAAAAATCTCTTCAACGCCCGTCCACCTCGCCCCACTCTCCTTCCAAACCCTCTCCCTCTCGTTCCAATACTCCAAGCCCCCCTCCGTATCCCCCTCCCTCACCCTAACAGGCTCCCAAACCCTCTCTCCCGTATCGCCATCCGTCTCAGCCCTAAACCACCTAGGCACATGCGGCCCCCTCCTCCCCTCCTCCCTCGCCTTCCTAATAGCCCTCTGCTTCTCCTCCTGACGCTGCTTCAGCTCATTCGCAATTTCGTATTTCCCAATTTCAAACGCCCGCTGGTCGGGGCGGAGACGGCAGTCCGTGGGGCATAGGTAGGGTTTGAGGGTGTCCTTTGGGCAGTCGTTGAGAGTAATGGCGAAAGGGGTGAGGTTGAATGGGGATCCTGGCGGTTTGGGGGAGTTGCGCCAGAGGAGAATGTATTCGGGTGGTGTCGGGGTAGGGGAGTTGGGTCCGGGGAACATTATATCGGGGTGCAAGAAGCCGGTGCCTACTCCCCTCTGCTTCGCTACGAGCTGCGAATTCCATCTCCCGGCAATATCATACGCAACCTCCCCGTCAGCAGCTATAACCTGCCCCGAAATCTCATACGCGTCCTTCCCCCTCCAGCCACGTGGTTTAAACGTAAGAATACATTGGTCTCCCGTCCGATGGTTCTTGACCTATACATATAAATATGATCAATCCAATCCCAGTCGCAAAAGAGATGGCGGCACTCACCACCATATCCCCATAATGATCAATCGTAGGACTCCCAAGAATAAACCCAGAAACATTCGTCGTCACCTTCT
>JASFDC010000268.1:0-11070 GCA_036937075.1 Mycocalia duriaeana | reverse complement strand
AGTTCCTATCATTCCGTTACTTGGCCACCCCTTTATCCTATTTTCTGCACCATAACTCTCATACTGTATTATTTAAACAACATGCGAACCATGCTTTGTGGATGTGAATATAACCTAAGTAGTCGTCGTAGCTATGTATATAGGTTATTAGTACGTATGGTAAAGTCCTACTTGAACCAGGCAGCTATACGTACAGGAAGGCGAGGGATTACCAAGTGCGGGAGAAGCAGCGGTAAAGGTATCGATGACGATAATGAAACTAAAAAGTGTGGGGCAATGCATTTTCATAATTTTGCGCAAGTGGAAGAGGGTCTATTCGTGATGTAGAATACTCGAATATCTGAAGATTTCGGACGTGCAGTTCTCCGGGTATGCGATGGTGAGATTGGTGAGGGTCCTGACATTGGAATGGTATAATCGGTAGCCCGCTATCCATTGGAAGGATAGCTTGTGAAAGTAGCGTGTGGGTTTTGACCTGAAAGCCTTCTGAAGTACTGCAATTGTTCGTCATTATGTATTAAGATAGCCCATTTCAGAACAGAAGACAGGTAAAGAGGTAAAGGCTCAAGATCCACCGCTTCGCAGTTTCTATCGACAAATTTTTGAACTCTACCGCAAATTTTGCTCGGAGAGGAGCCTGTATTCGCCAATGGTTTTATTTTCTGCTTCGACGACCGTTCCATTAACCCATCAATAATTCTGGAGCTGGCGAGCATTAGATTGCTCCACTGGTCAAAGGTAGAGCCCAACTCTCATACTCAGGAACGCAGGATGAGCGAGATGGTCGACTGGATAGACTGCATCCGCTGGTTTCGAACAGAAATCGCTTAACAACTAGCCGGTAGAGGAGATGACCCTGGACGTAATTTGTTATCGTAGGAAGAGCCTTCGGGTGGGCCGTCATCCTCAGCTTGATAAACTCTGTGAACCTTGGGAGGATACATCTCGAGATATGGGGGAATCAGCTAGACATCGACAGAGGATGCTGGCTGGGCTATACCTGAATCATAATTTCACTACCCTCTACGGGTATATCGAGCTGGAGAAACTAACCAGGCTACCGAATTTCCTCTCGTATGCAAACGATATCTGATTCCCGGCTGACTCGAGGATTGCCGTACGTATCGACGAGATCCGAGTTGTCCAGAGGCCAACATCCTTGTCTGCCTCGCGTGTAGATGTTTTCGTCCAACGTTTTTACCAGATATACGACACGAGATAAAGGTAGCCAGTGGAAGCTAGAACTGGTGTCTTCGCATTGTATCGACCCTTTCTCGAGAGACCTTCCACTCTATCTCTTTGCGTTTGATACAAGAATACTAGTTCTAAAGACGCCTAGCATAGTTGTAGCACTGTGGTTCTCTTTGATATCTTGCCGAAGAGGCACCTTGAAAGTAGGCTTTTGAGGCATGAGCTAAGTGTAAAAGGAATACGAATTGGTTACTGGTATGTAAGTCGTGGATTCTAAGAAAGAGCAGCTATTAACAGCAAATACATCCAAATTTAGTTTTAAAGTCCGAAAATGAATCGATTCAATATAGTTCTGGCTCATCGCTACCCGCCGCGTACTTGGAAATGCATATAATGCTCATCGAGATGAAGGAATTGCTTGGTCTTGCACCAGGCAACGACCAATGGAGAAGAAGGCGAAGAACGGGACTTTACATCTAGGCTTAGACGAGCAACGGTCCCCTTTCCTCAGGACCAAAGTCCGATTTCCGAATGGGCTTATGATGGCCAGGATGCCTATTACTATCCAACATCTACGAATACCGACAGCAGGAATCACTAGGCTTGCATTTTTGGTCACCAGAAAGCCTAACTGAGGTCCGCATGAAGTGTCAGTGACCGTGAAGATTTTGGAAAGAAATGGCTTCTCATGTCTTTGCGGGGTTGCAGCCATCCCTAATCCATCGCATCAGGCCGGGCATGCTCCAGGAAGGAAACCGTCCAGCAAGTATGGTACTATTTATGTCACCTTATACGGACTGCTGGATCTCAGTACACTCAATTATGTGCTCTAAAGTGGCTCACATCTGATGCTCCCATATTCGAAGCAACTTTGGCTTGCTGCGCCGTTCAGGTTCGCTCGGCTCGGGGAAAAAATCAAGCTAGCCTGAATGTGGTACAACCTTTGAGAACAATGTTGCTTCAAGTTCAGTGCCTTATGGTCTCGAATTCGAGGGATCCAACACTAGGATGCTTCACGGTATTAGAAGAAAGCGCCGCCGAATCTAGGTGGATTATTCAGGTCACTCTTTCGTATATTGTATACGTTATTCTGGAGAGCAATGTTAAGGTCAGTTTATTCGCGAGCTGATCATCTGGTCAACAGCCCTTCGAAAATTCTACAGTCCTGTCACCTCGCTGCCCGGATCCTGCCTACGGATGTACTTCTTTTGTACTACGACTTCTAGTTGTATGCTTAGACTGCGCGAGCCTTACCAGCTTGTAATCAAGCGGATCAACAACCAGTGCCTTGACAAAGTTCACGACAGGGGATCAGATATTATTAAATTTCAAATCTATGGAATCGTTATCAATTTCAATTTTGCAAATCTACCTCGGGAAGTAAATTACTCGAGGCATTTTAAAAATGCAGACGGAACGACTTTCATTGGCTGGCGCAACTCGGGACGCAGACGTCTTCGAAGGGCCTTGCCTTGAGCCGACGCCTGCAAAGGAGCGCACATGTGCACCGATCATGCCAAATATCGATGCTTTGGGGGATGTGCTCTGCCTAGCACGCCGAGCGTCATGAGATAGCTTTTCTCCTTATACATATATTAGCATGTTCCGGAAGCCCTCGTTAGATCTTAATAGCAAGGACGGAACTTGACCCACATCGAATCTTGAAATTACAAGCTTGGATATTGCTCAGCTGCCCCACATCGATGCCAGTACCCTACGGATCGATATCGGTTGAAAATGAGACGAGCATATGATTATAACTTGTACCTAACCAGCTGATGAAGGAGGTCGCGAGTCGAGACTGAGCGATACTGCTAATGGATATATTTTGTTATGAGATAAATTTAGAACACCCATCGAGCTTCAGGTCTTCAGCTTCAGGTTCAATAGGATGGGGATTAAAGATGGCTATTGTGGTAAATTTTACCTTCACATACGTACGTAAAACACTTCGTTGGATTTCTCCTAGCAATCGTTGATAAATACTGCCACCCTCGACATTAGAAAGCAGCAAACGGCGGCTGTAGAAGAGCGACTGTTCTGCAAGCCCCGTATTCCAGTACCCCTATGAATGAGCTAGGTATCCTTCGCGCGCTGAACATATCCAGTTTCGTCTTCATTTTAATCGCCGGCAGAGCCCATAGGCTATTGCCATGCCACTTTCTCCATACAGTAAGTATCCGTCAGAATATTTTGCTACCCAGCAGATTGTCCATGTTAGGGATTTTAAGCGTGACATTGTCCTAAATAAATTATAATTATCTGAATCACAAGGCCCCGTTTGGATGATCGGCACAGCACGTAAATAATTTTCTTTTATTTCAACACTTCACTCAGTTTCTCCCTTCAGCTGAGCACCACGTTCTTTACCAATATAATTTTGCAAATGCAAACAATCACTACATGGGACTAATTCAGACAGAGACTGCAAGTCGTTCTCTATGAATCGTAAGATACTTCACTAATTCATTCCTCTAGTACTAGCCATATTTCCAACCAACGCCTTCTGCACCTGCGCCATTCTCTGTAAACTCTGTCTTCCATGATCCCAACCCGACGTCTGGCTCATCATGGGCTTTAAGCGTTCAAAATTCCAACAATATTCTAGTATGCGGTAATTATCAATAATTCTGTATATCTTCATACTCATTGACAAAATGAAATTGGGTGCTGCATTATACAGCTTTTACCAGGTTATTTGCTTCGCACCATCTAAACACTCACCAATCCCCTCTCAGAATTATACCCAATCCTATTTATTGACCACGAATTGCCAAAGTGAGATTGTCAGCGTAGACTCAACGTCCTCGGTGTCTATATACAGCATGTCCACTATCGGAGCCACCGCCCAGCTCAGCATCGGTGGTTCCCAGGTATTAGCGCAAGCAGCAATGCTAACGGGTTCCCGTCTACTCTTACAGCATGGAGTTCCTGATAGATTTATCCAGACTTTTTTATTGTGCAGCATCGCGGATTTACACATTCTTTTATACCCACAGTCGTTTAGGCACTGGACAGTATATACTAGATTTGTAGTGGATGAAACCACAGCTTTTTAGCTTTCCCGGGAATCTCCTGAATGCCTTAAAGCAACTTCCAGGGTCACCAGTCTATTATGTATAAAGCACATCCCTCATTTGTTCTCAATGGGTGGGGGAGGATACAGCGAAATAAGCGACTTTGTTCTCAGGAAATGTGCACATTTCGAGGACTAGGCTCTGTCAGTGTTAGTAACAGTATCAGCGTCTTTGCTTTATTTATTATTTTATTTATCAAAAATTTTAAAAATGTTGCAACAGAGAAGGAGTCATCAAGCTAGTACTTCCGGGGAGACACTGTATTGCTTCGCCTGAGTGCAGTATCTTGAAGTAGGCTAGACCCATTTGACATTGAAGCCGCCAACATCCCAAAGCTCTTCATCAGCCCGAAACAAGATTAAAGGAAAGAATTATAATTAATCAAGAAGAGATAAGTGCAAGAACTTCCTTTGCATTCAAATTATGGGATTCTTTGCAAATAAGTTCCCCAGTTCCCCTCATCTCCGCCGAGATATCCATAGCTCCACATGTCAGCCTTTGTCGGGGGTAAAGCGGCATCCTCCCAGTCAATTATGAACCAGTGTGAATCATTGTCAATGCTACGAATAATGTTTTGCCACCGAATATCACGATGACATAGCGGGATTTGATGAATAACCTAGGAGATGAATTGAGTAAAGATCAAATAAATATTCTGAATAACCTACAATCAAGGCATTTAAAATGCAAGCAAGACACTCCCGAAGTTCCTTCTCGGTAGCTGGAATTGCATCAAATCCGCGTGGGCTCAAGTATGCAGTATTCCCTTTGTTATACAGGAGCCTATCTGTGTTGGGGACTGAACGTTTACTAAGGATTGCGTAAATTCCTTTCAGATGGTTTATCTTTGCTTGAGCGTTCTGGCCGTTGTAGGTTTTGACAATTACGTTGCTTGTAATTTCCACAGTGGAATTTAATCTGGTGTTTCATATTAGTCCAAGTGACCAATTTGGAGCAAAAATGTTACCTTTCAAACTTTTTAAAATCATCAACAGGAGCCTTCACAATTCCGCCCAGCACGGGAAGAAGAGTAGACAGATTGATAAGAGAGAGTATATTAGCGATCCGATCCTTTTTTAGCTTCAAATTGAAAGTGTAGACGTCTTGGATTCCTGCCAGTCCTCCTGGAACCGTCGGTGCAGTAATGGCGGCGAGGGTCATTTCAGATCCATCGCAGTAGTAGCCTATGGAAACTATTCAGATGATGAATATGGTTGAGGGCAAAAATAATCACCAAGTATATAAGGAGCAGGCTCGTAAACCCACTGAAGCTTTTCTATTAATTCCTTCTTAGGATCTTCTTGGTTGTCAGGCGACTTTTCTTCCCCTCGAAATAAGCATATCCGTCGAAGAAGGAAGCCGAAATCGGGACGCAGCCTTCGCGTAGCCGTATGAAAACTGTTGTTTCTAATACTCTCACCAGCCGGTAACAGAAGCTCAAGGGGGAAACGAATATTGAGATCCCAAAATGCAATGAACGAACCTTCAGTACCGTTTGCAGGAAAAGGCGCTCTAGCAGCTCCGTAAATCAAAGCGAAGTCGGGGCTAGCTTCCTCGATTTTGAACAAGCTGCTGATATCGTCTTTGGAACATATATCAGGGGAAAGGCTGGAAATGAGAGCATCATACATCCACTCAGAGATGGGGATCTTCTCTGAGTCGTCCAAGGGCTGCGCTAACAGTCCCCGGAGCTCTTCAACTTCAGG
This sequence comes from Mycocalia duriaeana, assembly GCA_036937075.1. Taxonomy (NCBI): domain Eukaryota; kingdom Fungi; phylum Basidiomycota; class Agaricomycetes; order Agaricales; family Nidulariaceae; genus Mycocalia; species Mycocalia duriaeana. The sequence goes on along the minus strand of JASFDC010000268.1, from coordinate 5,096 downwards.
AATCCTGTTCATGCGTCGACTGGTTCTCCATAAGCTGATAATGTCAACATCCATTTCTATATATCCCAATCAAAACTGTGGTTGAGAGACAAAGATATAGTGAATTGTCTCACCTAGGCTTCGCTTCTTGTTGTAAGCTGTTATCGTAGACGGATAACATGGCAGTTAGTGAGGACTGGTCGTTGAAATGATGCGATGTGCTAATCGCACTCACCGGCAGCGGGAGGTTTGACTACGACATGAACATGATCTTCATCTTCAATGCGTTCGAACAACCAAGCCATTCTTTTTAAGCCTGACAACGGATTCTTGTTAATAAGTTGCTTCTTGATGTCTTCTTGGAAGATTTCATTTTCTTGATCGGCAATAGACACTTGGTAGAGGTCGAACGTGTTTGCAGGAATGGTATCAAACACAGGACTCATCACCAACTTGATAACATCCTTGAGGGCTCCAACGTTCTTCGAATCTTCAATATTGATGGGAAAGGCTTTATTTGGAGGATCTCCATAGACGATGCAGTTGAGAGTGGGTGGCATTATGACTGTATCACAGGTAAGGGGAAGAAAGAGCTATCTATCTTCAGTTTATCTCCAACTCAACCTCAACCTTAGCCTCATCCCCACCGTCCCATTTATCATTTATCCCACCTTCTTCTTGAGATGAGGGCGGTTGACGAGCGTATGAGTGCGTATCATTCGTGCGAGGGGGTGTTCTAGAGCCCAGTATAGATGGCGGTCGCAATACAGGCGTGGCGGGAGAAGGAACTACGACCACAGGCTCCTCCTTTGGATGCGAAACAGGAATGACGTCATCGGGGATTGAGTGCTCGATAGCCTCAGTCTTGGCTTCTCGAGACTCGACAACGACAGAACAGTTCTTCTCTTGATGACGAGGAGCTGCGGGAGATGGTGTTCGAACTACTTTCGAGTTGTGAAGAGTTGAAGATACCAGAGGAGAAGGATGAAAACCGTTGGTTTTGGGTGTCGTGAGTTCCATAGGAGTGACAGTCACGGAGCTGGGCATCTCGGCCATCACAATTTTACGAGACACTTACCAATATGGGAAGGCTCTGTAAATAGCAAGAGCGGTGCAGAGTGATGGGGTCTGCAGCGCACCGGACTCATTGTTATTGCAAGTACTAAAAGTACTAATAACGTTCGATCATCTTCTCTGACGCATCCTCATGATGGCCAGGAGAAATACAGTGACGCCTTTGATTAGCATCCATCCAGATGTTTACTCCAGCATCAGTGGTCCAGTACGCAAAGCTACACAGTCCGCAGTAGTGATTTAAATTATTCCTTCTTTATCTTCTCCGAGTCTTTTGATGTACGAGTTGCATCAGCGCACGACCACTTTGCGATTTGTTTTCGTTTTCGTTTTAGTAGCATGCATCATAACTCTAGCTGGCAAAGTATTCGGCCGATTCATCCGACGTAAGTAATGTGTTGGCATCATATGTAGAAGTAGTTGCACATGGATATGACACACTCTTGGACCGCCTGTAACATCCGGCTCTAGGAAAAACAAACGGATCAGAGTAAAGAAATAATTTTTTTGGTCATTGATTACGCTCGCCATTGAGTTCCGGAAGAACCCCCAAGTTCATCTTGGTCATGGTTCCTTCTACATCGCGTAACGAGGATTAAGAGAAGCTTGGCTATCGAGTGGAAAATTTGGTCGTACGCAGCCAAATGATATTGCAGCAATTTGGACAAAGTAAGATAGGCTAGGCATCTCTGCCTTCCAATTGCGTGCATGGGAAGGTAATTGCTCTATACGTAGAAGAAGTGATCGGCGCTATGTCAAAGGAGAAACTTTTAAAATACGAAGTCATTCAGAAATGGGAAGTCGATGTGCAATGCGCGGCGTACCGTCTCTCTGGTTTGGCAGAGCGTGCTTCGAATTCTACGCGCGTTATCGCCGTCTTTCAATTATGTATGAGAAAGGTTTCCTACACAGAATGCCCTCGGATACAGATGTAAAAATTGATTATCGTTGAACATGTGGCGGCAAATATGGACTCCCAAACAACGGATAGAAGAAACTTTTGAGTTGACGAGCACCTAGAGACATTTAGTATATTCGACGGAACGTGATTGTGATAATTCAAAAGTTACAATTTGCATCCTCGTGAGAATGCATCGCTAGCAACACAATTCGTGCTGGATTATTATCACCGGAATCGTAATGTATTCACTCATTCGACAGTTCCAATTACTGCGTGGATGAATATACCGTAAAAGTACGAAGTAGTAAGCGACAGTGATTGCGGGACAAAAACAAAACGTCGGCGTGCGGATCTAAATGTGAGGATGATGATGATACAAATGTATGCTGGCGGAAGGGATATGCGAGAAATGGAGAGAAGTTGTGTTGGGGGTCGGATCGTGAATGAGTCTGTATGGCAGTAATAAAGTAAGGCAAGTGCAGAAGTTGGTGGAGACATCGAGACGACTACAGTATTAGGAGCGCATCATAGATAATCCATAGAGCGAAGAGGAAAGAGTCCGCCATGAGGGAGAGGGTATGATGGTGGACTCGTAATGGACATCCTTCCTTCAGAACAACCCAACCAATACAGCAGCACCCCGCACTTAGAAACCTCCAAGACACCCATCATCGGAGATGGCGAAGCTCGACATAGTACTGCAGAGCGACTTGTACGCCTTTGCCGATTTACATTTACTGATGCCACTCCCACTGCTGCTGCTTTTCCTTGAGACAGACTCTTCTCCCCCGCTTGGTATCCGGTCGGGATCGCGGGAGCTTTCATGTTTTCGTTCCCGCTCGCCGCGACGCCTTCTTGGCTTTTGAACGTCGCTGTCGGCGGGAGTGTAGTACTGGGAGCTGGAAGGAGAGGCGGGAGAGTAGGGAAGGAAGGAAAGGGCAGACTGTTGGGGTGTTACAGAGGACGCGTAAGAGTCGTCGTAAGAAGAATAGGCGGAACGCGGGGCCGGGATGGCAAGACCATGCATGTGGTAAGGCTCGTAGATATATGCGGACTCTGGAGGAGGGCTGATGAAACCGTCGCTCTCGTCTGACTCGGACGAGGTATCGGGAATGAGCGGTGGGAGGGAGGGTGCGGTGTAGGTGGGGGTGCGATCTGCGTCTTCGTCGTCTCGTGTTTGGTTTTGACGGTTCTGAGCTAGAGCGCGGGCATTGGCGTAGGCGAAGGCGCGGGGGTGACGAGTAGCCCCTGCACTACCATAGGTGCCAGAGCTGCTGGTCGGGGGAGACGTAGCAACCTCGTCTTCCTCCAGCCTGTAGGTGCGGCCCGGACATCCGCGTTCCGGCAGAGCGCAGGAGTTGGGTGAGACGACGATAGGAGAGCGGTCGTAGGTAGAGGAGGAGTATGCGGAGAAGGTCCTGCAGAGGGAAGTTGTGGGAGGGAAGTGGACTGCGTGGTGACTGTGACGATGGTGGTGTTCGAGCTGCAGGTCGTGGGGGTAGTCGTTTGAACAAGAGCGTTTGAGGATGGGGCGGGGAGACATTGAGACAAGAGAGCTGGTGCGCAAAGCACACTATGCTCGGTAGATAGACTCGCAATGAGCCAACGCTGTTAGCAGATGAGCGGCATGGCGAGTAGAGACGAGTGGGGAGGTGAAAAAGGGAGACTACTGGGTGCTGTGGTCGTAAATAAAGAGCCCTTGCTTGCGGGGCTTTGTACAGGCTTTGCCATTTGTTGATACCATGTCACACCGTGACTCTTCATTCACGCGGTCACCTCGTCACTGCCCCGATCCCATGTCAGAATATTATTGTCCGAAACACGCGTTGCATACATTTCGCTGTGCGAGTTGCAGCGCTTCCTGTCCTCCCTGCAGCCTCCATTTCTTCACTTGCACGTTACGGCATCCGCACAATTGCTGCAGAACGTAAGGTGAGTGGGATTATCGCCAGCCTCTTTTGTTCATCCCGCATAATTGAAAATCGAATGCGTGGTTCCGATTCCCGGCTTGTTCCTATCGAATTCTCTGGCAAACTCAACCAAACTGTGACGCTGTCCATCGTCACAAGTCACGCACTCGCCTTTATCATCGTCCGAACGGCGTAAATCCCTCTGTCGCCAATCATGTTCTCCTGGGGGCGTGCTCTACTTAACCCCGTACAGCCACTTTAGTAGACATGACTTATCGCAATACCACCGTCAATTCAAACATGGCCACATAAATCTTGACCAAACTCGTCACTCCGTGGCTTTCTATTTGCTTCTGGTTATCTCCCTCTTCTCCGACCCGACTACTGCGCGAAGAACGATACCTTCACTTACTCAAATAGTCCACCCCCATGCTTGTCGGAACGATACCTCTGACTCTCAACTGTCTTGCCAGCAAAATGCCTCTATCTTCTCCGGTGTCCTGAAGACGCCTGAGGCTCGGACGATCACGGCGGTTCTTCATCTCCTTGACAAGTTGCTGTCGGAATCGTCTCGACGCTTTGGTTCTGTGGCTGTCATATATACATAGAACTGCCTGAATCGTCTTGCCACCGACTTATCTTTGGAATATCACATACATATTTGGACATAAATTGTGATTCCCCTTCTTGTTTTTTTAAGCTTGACTATAGATGATAATGTTCACAACGCGCCATTATCCTTCCCCATCATTCTTAATTCGAAGCTCAGGTTCAGCAGCGAAGGCCCACTTACGTATCTGGCCAGCGGTAAGTCCATGACCCTTCTCCAGTCTCGCTGTTAAGCGCTATCGGAAGTAGTCACAAGAAGAATGCCTGATGGATGAGTGACTGGTTCACAAATCATGATGATCTGGTATGGTACGAGAATTGTCACGTCTACATAGTAGAAACCGGATTCACTGCGATCTCCGAATGTGACTGGATGTTACTTTCGACTCAGGCTTTGCTCATCCAATAGGATAATTCACAATGGCATTCCAATTATACATCAAGTATACATTCTGCCTATCCTACTTTTCCCTTGATCTTCTGCTTCCTGAATTTACATCTTTACATACGTGCGTCCCATGTCAGTGTGCGTCCATGTTCTTATCGGGGGAGTAAAGTGCAATACATACACGCACAATTCTTCCGACTCGCTCTTACGAACGAACCCCAGGTCAGTATTACAG